>CM056380.1:72979797-73158666 GCA_029718625.1 Synaphobranchus kaupii | reverse complement strand
GTCCTATATAACGGGGTGTGTCACGTGCTAGCACCATTGTCAGTAGACTACACTGGCTTCATCATCTATGCCATCTTTTTTGGCTTTGCCTTCGGGTGGCTCAGTTCTGTGCTCTTTGAGACGCTCATGGACCTGGTGGGTCCCCAGAGGTTCTCCAGCGCGGTGGGCCTGGTCACCATTGTGGAATGTGGACCAGTACTGCTGGGGCCTCCCCTGCTAGGTGAGTACTTTAATACCTGAATTATCCTTGTGTAATATTTATAAGCATCACACGTGCAGCACCATTCACTAAAAAAGATTTAGGAATGAACCTTTGTTAAAACTCCTGTTTAGTTTTGCTGGGGCAACAGTGTGGAGTAGCGATCAGGGCACAGCAAGAAAGGATTGTGACGGCCAGGGGTTTGAGACATGGATTGGGCACTGCTGCTGCAGAGAATGGGGCAGATGCTTTATTTGCATGCTCTTCATTTCCATAGACTAATGCTTCTACAAAGTCAACAGATAATGAAGAGGTAAACTGAAGCAAATGTATTTCCCTGATTGTCTGCACAGGCAAGTTAAACGACATCTACCATGACTACAAGTACACCTACTATGGCTGTGGCATTATCTTGATGGTCGCCAGCGTCTTCCTTTTTGTGGGGATGGGAATCAACTACCGGCTGGTGGAGAGGGAGAAGAAAGAGGAGGAGAGGAGGGCTAAGATGGAGGTCGATGAGGCAGAATCCTACATGGACAAGGAGAGGGAGGTGGATGCCGATGTACTGACAGCACTGAGAGCAGATGAGGACTCAAAAACTGCTGATGATGCTGTTTAGCACCTCTCTCTCATGCGGGACAGCTGCCCCCTAGGTTTTCTGTGCAATCCATCCACAGTCAACACGTGACGAATGTCCAGTACATTTCAAGAATAACAAGCTAAAGACTAACTCCTCCACAGGTCCGTAGTGCTTATGAAGTAAAATCTTCGCCTTGTTCCTCTCCCATTTACCTGACCTTTTGACCCTGGCTTCATGCCCCTTCCCCTCCGGTGCTGTAGCTGTGCATGGGCCTCATCTTCAAAACCACTGCTTCAAGCTGAGTGACTTCCATAAAAGGTCTCTGGTGCTCGTCGTAAATATAAATGTAAAATGTCTCTTGAAAATCTAAGATCTGTTGTCAGCATTCCCTCTGCTGAGAAGCGGTATCCCTGCTCTGCATTTTGTCCACTGATAGCTTTTATTTTAGAGAATATTTAGGCTAGCCAGCAACCTCATGACCTTGCACCTATATCAGCACTTAGCTTGTTCCACTGCCCTGTGCAGTGTGCAGTAATATGAAAACATTATCAGTATCTTCTTTTATATTGGCATGGTTCTACTTTTAGTTGGATATTCGGGAGAGGGAAGACAAATGGGCAATATCAGACAGTACCCTGAGAAAGGAGTGAATAACAACGTAGGAAACATTCTTTGGGTTCCTGTGTGAGTGATATAGAAAAGCATTTACAAAACTTTCTTATTGTAGCACCTCTATCACATGATCTTAAAAGCATTCCTATTAAACTATTAGTGACACGTGCTGTATCACTAATAATAACTTTATGAATATGGTATGAATAATCACGTACTTAAATATCCTTCAATACAGGTTAGCTCAGACAAATTAACTATAACATCGAAGTAGAGAAGATATCTGCTAGGGTATAGGGCTTCTGGCCTTCAGTACCAACAGATTTACAATGTTGGCAACGTTTGATGGCAAATAACTGGACTTTCATTACAAAGAACAGTTTAGAGCTCCAAAGCATAGTATGTATTATATATGCAGTGACAGAACATGAGTCACACCTTCTGGAGGAGAATTGTTTTGCACAATATGAGCAATGAGCTTCTATTCCCAGGTTGAAGTTGTCTTGAACTATACTTCCTTCCTGCCTGCATACTTTTTATACTTGCATTTGTTTTCCACAGGGCCTTAGATAACCCGCTGAATTGTTTGACTACTTGTGGTCCTCATATGTTCTCCAGTCCTTTCTGCTTGTTTTTTTTTTTCATTTTTAAAAATATTTTCATTAAAATATACAGTATTTTATACTAAATATTTGATACATATAGTATACGTGAAATGTGAATTTGTTTTACCCAGCTAACAATTTCTGGTTCTTAGAACATTCCTGGAACATTAGAAAGGTTGAGGTAAATGTTGCCAGCTCACATTTGGCCAGGACGTCCCTTAAAACATTATCTTTAAATCACAAAGCGCACTGTGGAAACAGATTCACTATGTTATTATTTTATCTTTAAATCACAAAGCGCACTGTGGAAACAGATTCACTATGTTATTATTTGACATTTATCCTTATGTTTTTTTCATGACTAAATGATAACTATCAGGGTATGTTTCCAGTAATTTATACAACACGCCTGGAACATTTTCCCGTTAGATTTTAATTTGTTTTGGAACAGAAATAAATGTTATCAGACTGTCTGGGGACTGCTCTCATCACAGTGTTATCTCACAACCAAATAACAATCATACACGAATGTTCCCCAATTTTTTAAACACATTTTAACTTTTTAAAACAGTTCATGTTAGCTGGGTATGTCTATTGATGCAATTCTATTTGTAGATATGTTGCCTGTAAAGCACTTTGATATGATTTAATTATTCAAAAAAGTATCTTTACATATGCGTTTTCTCAATATAAAGTTTGCGCATGTGTTTTGTGTGCGCATGTGTGTGTGTAAGTAACTAATCATTGGTACATCATTTCAAATTTGTTGACGCAATTCTGCCTCAAGTCACTTTTAATATTTGCAATTTTTCATTTTGTGACAATGTCACATTCCTGTTTAACTGTAAACATAGAAACACAAGCCTTTCCCTGCAACTGAAAAATAGTCCCTCTTCATGTCATTTTCTCCTAATGATGTGGAAATATAATTGGTGACAATACTCTTACTGGAATCTTTTCAACAGATTTTCAGACTAATCACAAAAGTCTAAATGTTAAGTTACACAAGTAGAATGCTAAATCATCTGTAAAGCCCATGGGAAAGTTGAGTGGGTTTTAAATGTTTTTAAATTATTTTTTTTAATAAAACAAATTTCTTAATTTTCATAAATTTCTTGTGCAAGCCAGTGTGTAATGCTGAATTTGTATACAAAGGAGGTGGGAAAGCTACAGTAGCCAGCATGAAAAAAACACTGGAAGCAGAGAACTCATCTCTATTTCATTCAGGATAACCGATTATTAAACCAGAGCTTTTTCCTTGATTAGATCCAATGTACCCATTTGTGTTCACTACACAACCATTTAGTTTATGAGTAACTAAAGGTATGATTAAAACATATTTTTTGGTTTTATATACAACTGACCTCCAGTGTCATTGTAGCCAAAATTATTTAATGTTAGCCGATCCCCTTGTTAAAAATAAATAATTTAACGTGGAATGTGAAAACACCACATTAGATGCATTAAAGTAGAAGTCATTTTGTGTCATTTGAGTGATGTTGGGTGCTCCACTAATGTTTTATCTGCTGAAGCTGTGATTTATCTTGAGCCCTGCCCCCCCAGGGGTTCTTTCTTTTATGTTGCCTTATAAATATTGAGGATTTGTATGTGTGTAGCCTTGCCTGTATCACTGCATCACTCCCTATTGACATTAATGCTCAGTCGACAATATACACTACATTGAAATTATTGTTCAGACGTAAGCTTCAGTATTTTGCGGCCATTTTCAGTAAGTCATAAGGCTACGTTGACAGCACATTCTCTGGATCAAAACTAATACCTTAAATTAAAAATACATATCTTCATGGACCCTGATTGATCTGGCAGTGTCCCAGACTATCTATGGTAATTTAATTACAGCCCTTGTGAAGGAATATACCTTTTGATCATGAACATTGATACAGTGTAAGGATGGTAATTAGAGGACTAATCACATTGCACCAAGTACAATAACATTATATACTGCACTCATATCGTGTAGGCTTCATTTTACCCATCTCAGTTGCACAAAATCAAAACGGGACTAAGAGTTGGGTTCATTTAAATAAGTGCCTTTGAATGTACGTCATGGAATATATTTGTTGAAACTGAGAAACAAATGAAACACATCCTTTCTAGAAACAGCCGTCAACGTGGAAGTGTCTCTGAGTTTTGTGCATATAGCAATGTTAATAACAATATTATATAATATTAATTATTTTAATACCTGAGAATAGATTTAAGTACATTTATTTAGTAAAAACAGTAAGTGTTCATTTGTACTAACGCAGTTTGATGGTATTCTTTTCTCAACCCTTTAACATGCATTTAAATGTTATAGGATGTCAACATGTGACAGCATATGATTTCATGTGGTAGATTGTTTGTGATTAGCCACACATGTATTTGTTCCTGAGCTGTAGTATATCTCCCACAAAGACAATCTTACTCATGCAGTATATATTTTATTAAGAAATGTGTGAAAATCATGTAAGAACCAGGTTTAGTTAACTCTGTATAGCGCTTAAATCCATATTTATCTCTCAGATTTTTAGCAAGAGTTTGTTTCTAGAAAAGGTGATTCTAGAAAAGACAAATACTATTTTAAATACTACTGCATAAATAAGCTCGACCTTAAATTTTTTGTTGAACTTCTTTTTCATTTTATTAATGAGAGCTACATTGTTTTATTCAGAATTTGTTTTAAAAAATAAACAAATAAAAAGTGAATACACATTTCTGAACGTGAACAAGGATTGGTGTGCTCTTTATCGATGTATAGCCATGTAAACACTGCAGCGCAAAAATAGCAAACAAAAAAGATGAAGGATTTTTCAAACGGGAACAACTGTGATGTTTCAGTTTTTACCTGTATTCTGAATGAGTGAATGAATAAACTGTTACACATGCTTATTGTCTCCTGTTTGGCTGCAGCTGCACTCTTAACTAAAATAATTGCACTCTCAGATCAACACAAGTTGTTGACATGTTGTGTAAATAACTTCACTTATGTTTACACCAGCAGTATTGTGTGCGTGTGTTTTCACACACACAATTTCAAGTTGCATCATGGCGTAGCCTGTATGATTTATTATTTGTTGCATTTAGTCCCAGTTTTATCAAGGCAAGAGGCTGGGAGATCCTCAGAGACAATAAGTTAACAGAATAAAATCCCATGATGTTGTTTCTTTAGATCCAAGAAGCAATTGAGTGTGAAATCGATTACAGTTCTGCCAATTTTAAACAGAAAAAGTCAGCAGTTCTCCTTTGCAGTGCGTCTCGCTCTTGCACACATGGGCACACTATACTAAATATAGCACTGTTATACATAAATATACACTTATATACAATCACTGGAGGTACGTCCATAGAGGCCATGGTAGACCGTCCTCCGCAAAAAAATCTATAAAAATTCTTCTATAAAAATAATAATGCAATAAATCACTTTTATATCCATTTCTAAGCATACACAGAACTCCTATTACTAATGTTAAAATCTCAGGATACATCAAAGTTTTTTACATTTTTGGGTGACATCACAGGGACTGAAAGATGGCAACAATGATGATGCATAGCTATGCTTTATATAAATTTCCCCCAAGATAATGATTCCCTAATGCAAGATATTTTGCCTAAATTGTGTGCCCTTCAGTAGATTATTACCACACGACATAGCATCCTACCAGAAGGCTAGATTGCCTACAACAGATAACAAAATGGCTGTTCATTTTTGTGGTTCATAACAAATTCGGCAATTTAAGACGGGGAAGCAGCTTTATTTAATTACTTGCACATTAATGTGCTTAAATGAACATGACTAAACATAAATAAGCATTACAGCTACCATTATTTCAGTATGTGAACATGCATGAATTAATTAATTTATTATTTAAATTTGATTTCAGATGTTACAGTGGGAAATAATTGTTTTTCGGTATGAACACTGCGATACTATGAACATTGGGAAACAATAACTCTGACAATTTGACGTGACAATTTGTTTCACTAATGTATGGAAATGTTTCCGAATTAGCCTATGTGAGATGCAAGGAACTGACAATAGGATGTAGGCTGTCATAGTATAGCTACAGTATATGAGGTGAATTATTGCTCTGTATGTTCAGACATCGGGCACATCGGGATTCTGGAATTGCACTAAATTCTTGTTTGCATATAGGCTATTATGTGATGTTTACTTTGATCTAATGTTGCTGTCTTGCTGATTACATATTAACTAGTGTCTCGATGTGAACTGCAATGTCAGGCAGCCTACATGTTTATAAGCTACTGTACATGCAACTACTTGTACTTGAAACTTACAAGATATTTTGCAGCTTTAAATGGGCTAACCATGCGTGAGATCTGTGATTGGCGATGGGACTCATTGTGGGCTCAGCGTTAGTCAATGTGATAGGGCAACTTCATTAATAGTCGACGGCAATTTTGATGAAGGAGAAGCAGATTAGCTGTCCCAATTTTCTTCACGGCTCCTCGTTCTCTCCTTTCCTCCACTGCCCTCCTCCCCTCCACGTATACATCCTGGTAGGAGACGTGGTAGTGGGGGAGTGGAGGAAAGGAGGTGAGGAGTGAAGAATATTGGGACGCACCCCCGGTTCATTCCAATCGCTTATTTTCACTCCTAGCATCCTAGCAAGGATGCAAGGAGCAGATACAAGGAAGGAGGAATCGAGGCAACATGCATTAGGTAAATGGAACGTCCTTGCTCAATAATGTGTCAGCGTCATATAAGTGATAAAGAATGAGTGTCATTATGGATTAAAGCACATTATGATAAATGGAAAGGAGCGGAAAATTTAATTTGTGTAGGCTACCCGCCATGTAGCAGATCTGGAGAGGTGGATAATTTACACACGCCACGTGTTTTAAACACTAAAGCATCCTCCAGTAGAACATTTAGTGGTTTGTAATGTCCATAAAGATGGCGAACCTCGTTCGATTTCCGGGTCAGACGAGGACGGATAAAACTAGCTATTAACAATTCCTAAAGAAATTGTAGGCCGTGGTTGCTTCGCAGTGGTATCAATTGCTGGAAATGGTATAGAAAGATGGTAATAGGCTACTGTATAGTGTGAGGTGGTAAATAAAAGGTGGAAATGGTATGAAGTGGTAATGCGGTATAAAGGGATCTAAAGAAGGTGAAAGGGTTAAAATAGTGCATGAGCCAGGGGGGTGGTAATGCCCACTTGGAGGGACGATGTCTCATAGTGATTTTTTGGATGGTATATGTCCCTAGTATTAGAAAATGTATAATAGCATTGTGGCAATGGTAGCTTTCTACGTGCTATTACTCGTTTTTTCATCCCTCCATCATTATTTGTTTTTCCTCATTTTTCAATTAAAACGCATATAAAAACACTTAACCAAAAAATTATGTCATATATGTATGGAAAGCTTACAATCTGAATAACGTTAACGTTACAGCTCTTAGTAAATGTTATGGCTAGGTAACTTAGTTAACGTTTTTAACTGTTAGCTAGGAATTTTAATAAGAATTAACAAGGAACATGTAATTGGAGTTAATGTAGCTAGGCTGGCTATCTTGATAGCTAACTTAGTCCTTGGACGTAAAACTCGTTATGGTATATTATTATCGTTATTCTGTATTAAATTCATGGAACTAACCAGAATTTAACGGACGGGCTAGCTAACGTTCACATACAGGAATCAGATTTGTATTCAAAATCACTGTCGCGTGATAACACTGGCTCGAGACCGTTTGTCTTCTCTTCGCTGACAGTTGGCAGCTTGGCAGGCACTCGACATAAAGAATGGATCAAGTCCCTCACATACCGTACAGTTTCTGAGCTAAAGGTCAGTACCTGTTTCGACAAATTAATACATTTGATTAATAAATTAGTTCAGGTAAGTATGTGGCCTATTTAGGATCTTATTAATTGAACAGTTAATTTTTTATATTGAAGCTGAGCAAATTTAACGCCGCGCCGCGTTAGCTAATGTTAGCTAACGTTACCTTCACTATGCTCAATGTCAACTAACGTTAACGTAACGCTACGCTAACGTTCGTTGTCGTTAACGGTTAGATACCTTTTCATTTTGTTCAGGACAGCACCGGGGTACGTTAACATAACGTTAGTTGTAGTCAGTCCAAGCTCGTTTACAGCTCATTACTAAAATAAATTGAATATCATGATTCCTTCCCATTTCTGTTAGCAACCGCCTGCACTTCGTTTCAGAATGGAGAGGGAGAGAGCGTTCAACTTCAAGCTGTTTGTACCGCCCAGGATCAGCCCAGGACAAGTGTCTGCAGTAAAACCACAGGAAATTACTGAAGACAGCTGTGCTTTTATGCAGCCACTTCAGGTTACGGTTTTCTCTTACCTGGTTGAATGGTCAAATTTGCTTATTATATATATTAATCTTATATAAAATAAGTCCAGTCTTATGTGACATTTGTCATGGTAATCATTAATCTTGTTAAATTATATTAATTTAGATTGTGCTTTACATACTGTATGTTATAATAACAATAATATAAACCCTGTCTTTAATTTAAGTGTTACTAAACAATAGTAGAATAATGGACATTATGATCGTGACCAATTACCCGGTTAGTTGAGTTTTTTCTTCACATGTAACGTTAACCCTTTTTATGGCCTCATGTTTGTAGACACAAAGTAAACCCTTTGAAAAGGAGTCAAACATGCCATTCCCAGCCGCCAGCATGGTTGCGCCTTCAAAATCTACCAGACAGGGTAAACCCGGCTCAAACAACTGTTTTCCATCTCTTAATTCAGGCACTTAGTCTTTCTTCTTGTGCAAGTAATCTTGTAATCATGTAGTGTTATATAATATTAGTAAGGTATAATTAGCGGTTTGACACAGATACAACAGCATGAGTGAGAACATTTGAACAGTCTGTAAATTGTTCAGCATACAATTCATTAACAAGAAATGTGAGATAATTGTTAATTGAGATAAATTTCTTAATGACTAAATGTTATTTTTGTTCAAAGATACAACAAAGAAGATTGCTGTAATGCCAATGGAAAAAGAAGAGGTATTTTAGAGTCACATTTCTTAGCCTTAGTTATTAAAAAATAGGGATGCGCTGAATCCAGGATTCGGTTTCGGCTGGATTCGGTCCATTTTCACGGATTCGGTCCATTTTCACGGATTCGGAATCCCACGTGGATTTAAATAACAGTATTAAACAGGCCCGCCCCTCCGTATACGCAGATCACGCACTGTGCTTAGGACACAAGCTCAGCGGGGGGGACCAAGTCAGCTCAGCTGCCGTTAAATTTGCACAGGGTGTGATGCAGAATTTTCTTATTGAAAGGGATGAATAAACAATGTAATCCTGAAACACATCAGAGCCACAAGCGTTAGAAAATCAGGATGGTGGTGATCAGATTATGCAAACCCCGGCGACGGGGACTAGTTCTAGTGCTTCATTTCCCTTTCCTATAAGTTAACAATGTGCCTTATAGTCTAACTTGTATTTACATTTTTTTTTGTTTTATTTATTTCACTTTTTACTTCAGGGATTCTGGATTCTATTCAGGGTTTGGCTGACCTTTGGCTGACCTCTGTAGGCTAACCTAATGTTAGCAAGCAAATTGCCTGTGTAGCCTATCCAACTGAAAAGACAATCATGTAGGCTAAGCTATGTTTTATGATTTTATTATTTTAAAATAGGCCGCTTCACATTCCATTTGAGGTGCACAATGTCGCTGGAGTTCCATTCATAAACGACTGCTCATTGTATAATTGACCCTTTGCTAAGCCCCACCCCCCTTAGTTACTGTATACTCAGACAAACTTTACGTTTTGAACGTTCCATCCCATAGGGAACCATTCGATCTAAGCTGAAACTCAAACTCCTCTAGCTATTATACCTATTGATCAACTAAAAAACAAAATGACCAAGACTAATCAGGAGACCCTCGGTTATGCCACCCTGGGTGCTTTCTTTGATCATTACATGAGAACTACGTAGAAACGACCTTGTAGTGTAACAAGCATCTGGCTCTGAAAAGTGTCTTTCCTTGCTGCATCCTCACCAGAGCGAGCCCTAACGTTCATAACACTATTCAACGTCTGATTCTCTGGTAGTTTCTATTTTCTAAACCAACTGATAAAACATCAAGTTTAATGGAAATACGTCACTGATTGTCACTGCGAAAAACTTTCTGTAGTAGCCTAGCCGTAGCTATTACTATAGTAGCTATATTGTATAGGCTACAGTAGGTTAGGTTGATTAACGTTAGTTAATTTATTTATTTCATTTATTTCCAGCAGTCCAACACAACTGATCCAATCATTTAACCTGGCACAATGTAGCCTATCGTCGGCTACTACCAGGTTTGCAGAGGTGGAAAGTCCAGGCGTCAGAAAGTAAAAGTCCTGCCGTGTTTCTTCCAGCCATGAACTCACAATTTCACTAATTAGCCTAGTTAGCTCCTACCTCTTGGCTGAAGAATTGTGATTAGCAAATCCAGGTGATTGGAACAAATGATTGGAGAGGACTTTCACTTTATGAACGTTGATTTTCCACCTCGCAGGGTTGACCTATAGCCTACACAGCGTAGCTGGCTAGCTACCTCCGTTTCTTTCATAAAACAAGAATACTTTATAACACTGCTCAGATTCTTCATCATTTTATCGATTAAAACTTACGAGTGCCCTGAGAGCATAGTATCAAGCATGGACTGTTACCCATCCCTATGCTATGCTCCCCCTAGTGTTCATTAAGTGCTACTGCACTAAACCTGTATGAGGCCCACCCCATGCTTGCTTTGATTGATAGGAGGACCATACCCCCTCATTTACATAGATACAGTTTGAAAATGAAAATGAAAAGTTTTTTATTTTCATTTTCATTTTGGGCTGAACAATCCTCCATAGTTTTCAACATTGCGAAAATGAATAAATGTAACTAGCTAAATGTAACGTTAACAAGAAAACAAATTGTAACGTTAGCTAATTTTAGCGATCAAGACGGAATATCTAAGATCTAACGGAATAAACGGATCCGGCGTAATATCGAATGCTACATACATACTTGATTCTGATTGGTCGTTGAGTGCAATTTAAATTGATTGCGAATTGACTCCTGTAACAGTGGAATTGCATACAATGACATCACGAGCAACGAATTGCCGCAATCAAAGTTGCGTGGAAATTGCATCGTGTAACAACACCTTTAGAGCCATTTAGCCAACCATGTGTTCCATACTGTTCCAGTATAATTTACAGCTAAACTATGTACAAAATGTTCTATAATTTCTAAACAGTTCATCCGATATGGATGAAAATACCCTCAAATTAAAGCTGACAGTTGTACTTCAACTTCATTGTATCCTTTCAAACTCAAAGTGCGAGAGTACAGAACCAAAATAACAACAAATTTGTCACTGTCCAGTGAATTATGGTGCTCACTGTATATCTAACATTAGCTATGTTGTTGACATTCAGCTGCCTGTGTGGTCGTCCAAATAATTAAATCCACAGTTTACATTTCTCCAATTACTTTTATGTTAAGGGAACATAAAAAACGTGATTGAGCTGTAGTGAGAATCACTGTCGCATGTGCCCCAGGCACACCTTTTAACCACCATGAAAGTTAGCTGACAGTATACGCTGCATTTATGTGAACAACCCATGTGAAGATTTAGTTGTCTGAGGAAGTAGAGGCTAGCAACAGTTGCTATGCATTAGAGCAACTTAAGAGACTGTGAAGCACCACTGGCGACATTCTCTCGTAGTTTAAATTGATTTATGAAAGCAAATGTATAGTCTGTTTGCCTATAAATGGTGTAATTTAACAAACCATACACCGAATCTCAGCATAAGATTCCATATACAGTTTATTGACGAAACGGCTCTGGCTGTTGTGTACTCTCACGTCCCTTTTCAACTACCATCTATTAGGCCTACTTCGGTTTTAATTTGATAAAGCCATGCATGACAACTTTGCTGCAGTTCCCCTAAAATACTAATATAGCGGGCTACATTGTATTATGCTACAATTGAGAGAAGTGACACAATTATCACGCTACTGGGTGTTGATAAAGATAAAACTAAGGTAAACTATTTGCGCCATCGCGTGAATTATTAACAAGACAAATAAAATAATATAAAAATATTATTTGAATTAAGTATGCATGTTGATGTTTTCATTTCACATATGCTGAAATGTTCTGTTGAAAATAGAAAATAGTCTATGTATTTGAACAAGGAATTTAATTGTTTTATATATTTTATTCCCTTACTTTCGGGATTCGGTTCAGGGTTCGGCCGAATTTTAACTGGTGGATTCGGGATTCGGCCGAACTCTAAAAATATGGATTCGGTGCATCCCTATTAAAAATGGTATGTTGCCAATTTTACTATGTCAGAGTGAGGCGTAATATGCAAATTCAGTCTCTATGCACTGGGAATGACTTGCTTTCATTACATTCTTCAGACAACATTAAGATCCAGTCAGCTGTATTCAAAGCTGTTTGAGGAAGCTGAGAAAATAAAATGTTGGAAGGTAAAAATGGACATGGAGATTGGTCAAAAGGACAGAAGACTGCAGGACAACAAAAGAACAATTGAAAACCAACGTAAAGCCATTCAGGAATTACAGGTAAAGAAAACACAAAAACATCAAAGATATTTTCAGTTGAATGAATGCAAATATACAGTGAATATTTAAGATACTGTAGTTGCATAAAAATATATTTCTATTAAAAAATACTCTTCAATACTCATTTTTAAAATTCCGTATCACACGGTCACTGACAGTTTAAGGGGCTATAGACAGAATCTGTTTCTGTGTTTCAGTTTGGAAATGAAAGCCTTAGTATGAAGCTGGAGGACGAAATGAGTAAAAATACTGATCTGAAGAACAAGTACGTGGTGATAGAATTATGCACAACTGTATCAATTTTATAGTGCACAAGTAATAAAGCTTAGACACAAACAACCAAAGTGATATAGATGAACAATCAGCATTTGAGTGATTCACTGTTACAGCACTTTACTTTATACCCAGGACTTAAACATGTTAAACTGTTGACATTGGAAGCAAGGCTAATCAGCAATGATTTGCAAATGATTAATTTACTGCAAAGTTGTTGTTAGCATTTAATTTTTTGATATCAAGTATGTATTTTATTGACAGAATCAATTCCACACGGAATTTGTGTAATTTGCTAAAAGAAACCTTTGAAAGGTCAGCAGAAAAAATGCATTTATGTAAGTATATCTATGTATATTTGTTAAGGTAAACTTTTATTTTCTGTTTTAAAATTACAGTGCACAAATGTTTACATATAAAAAACGCAGGGTTTAAATACCTGTTAATGTAGTTACATTTTATAGATGAATCCGAAAGAGAAGAGACCCATCACCTCTTCATGCAGAACAGTGAAAACATTCAGGTAGATTATTAATACATTTTTAAATGTGTCATATCCATAAATCAAAGTGAACTGGAATGGAATTTCTTGCACACATTTTACATTTAATTTCAGAGGATGATCAGTGCATTTGAGGAGCTTCGAGGTCAAGCAGAGACTGACAGGCATGATCTGTTAAAATGTGAGCATGGGAAGGAGATAGAAATGTTTAGCCTTGGTGCACTGATATAATTTCAGGATTAAGCCATCATGTGCAAGTAAATAAGGATTCAAGCAAGCTTAAAAGTGATTTTTAGGTCAGAGGAGTTTGCTGATTCATGCACCTTTATGAAGTGTTCGACTGTAATGGAGTAGGTGCGTCCTACAGTTTAATCATGTCCACTTCTGTTCAAGCCTGAAATAACGAAAATTCTGTCTGCATTATTCTATATTTCTTCCACATATTACTGATATACCAGTTACAGTGTAGCTCTCAATTTCCTTGGTGAACTGCAAAAATGAGCTACAATTTATAATTTAATTGAATTACCATTATTATAACAAATGGCACAACAATACATTTTACTGTAAAAGCCCTGATTTGTTTGGATTAAAATTGTTTTGTCTAGTGAAAGAGGAACTGCAAGAATGTGATGATTTTAAGGAGAAGTTTCAGACACAATTTAGGATCAAACATGAGGAGGTCAGTCATTTGTAGTTGTTTCTAATTTTATAACTTGAGTTGTATTTTTCAGTTAAAGGGATAGTTTGGAATTTTGGACATAATGTCTCAATTACGACTTACCCATGATGTAGTTGATTGATGGAAACCATTTTCAGATAATTCTATGCTGTCCCTTCTTTTGGACATACACACATTGCTAATGCTAGCGCAACTCTAAGGTAACTGGTAGCATCCACTACCAAACGCACTTAAACACTCCACAGTGCACCCAAAGCAAATAAAATACGGCGACAGTCTGTCGGGGTTATTTTCAGTGATTATACCATCATTTTTGAAGTCAAACTATCGTTGAATCCTTTACTTTGTGCTGACCTATATTCTCTGTGGAAGTACAGCGGCGGAGCTAGCTGTAGATTAGTCAGGGTATCTGCCTGTAGGCTATCTGCTGTACTCCACAGTTGCCGACACAATCCGTTTTGCCGTAAAGTTACATATTTGGTAGACAACAAGTCAGCTAAACACAAACATGCTACAGAATAACACAGCATATACAAGCAAGCACACTGGCTACCAATTTGTAGGAAAAGTTTGACCACTTCCATGACTTCCCAATCGTGGCAACTAGCTAGCTAAATTGAATAGATGGATCACGCATACAATCATTTATTAGTTACCTGCTCGTCAGTTGTTTTCGATGCATGAAGAAAAACAGGTGATGGCACAGCAGTCTCCTTCAGTAGAGGGTGTCCCGACCGTCCTTTTTTGATTTTCACATAGTCATCCTCCGTGAAATGGTCACTACACACTTTTAACTTTTTTAGTCTCAATTGGTGTGTTGACATCCATGCGAGCAGCAAGAAGCCACAGCTGTTTTCTTTGTTGATCTTCCGCTGGAAATCGGTGAAAACTTTGTGGTGCCCATTTTTTTTTTTGCATGATTTGAACAACCTTGAAATACACACCGAAATACCATCTTACCTGAACGTTAGCTAACAATACTACTAGTCTGATTAACACACGCGATATTGTTGTTGGCCGGCACTACATACGGCGGCAGAGCTATACTTTACGTTTCCTACTAACGTAGGAAAATGGTTTCCATCAATCAACTACATCATGGGTAAGTCGTAATTGAGACATTATGTCAACAATTCCAAACTATCCCTTTAAGGAGTGAGAGTTAAGTACTTACATATTGGTTTAAGATGCTCAATATAACTTTTTTAAGGTAATAATGCTCCATGTGAAACTGAATGAAAAAGAAAATGAACTGCAGGACATACTCCAGACCCTCCAAGAGGCACGACAGAACTGTAATCAATTACATGAGGCAGCAAGTACGGTTCACTTTTTAATCCAAATTCATATTCCTTCAAAAAGCATTTATTTTTGTTAAATATATTTTAATATTGAAACTTTTGAATGCCTTGGATTGTAGTTTCACAGCCTTTATTGTAATTAAACTTTTAATTGATAGAGCAACACCAGGAAATGCTTGAAGAATCAAAGCAAGGACAAGAATTGCTTTTAGAAAAACTACAAAAAGCAGAAAAGGCCAACAAAGAGAGTGAGGTTAGTAATTTCTTTATTCCCAATAACTCTGTATTCTTATTCCTACATAGTATTCATGAAGTACACGCTGGATTTTAAAAGTTTATCATGTCAATCTTGAGTTTTAAAATGAGCTCAAATGTAAATGAATTCAAATTTGTATTTCTGTGTCTCCAGTCTTAAGATGGCAAATAGCGCCACATAAAACATTATTCCAATGACTATAGGAATACAGGATGGCCCTTGAGACAACGTTAGCACAAAAAACGGAGGAGTACACAGCGGCTCTTGTAGAAAAAGGCAAAAGCTTGGAACAACTGAAAAAAATTAGAGATGAACAGGCTGAAAAACTTCAGGGGATCCTGGCTACTGCTGAAGAGCTACAGATTACTCTAACACATGAGGTGCAGAGGTAAGTAAATGTAGATTAGTATGTTTTATTTAGTGCCTTTAAATACAGAGTTAAGCAGCATTAATTTTACTTGTTATGAACCACATGCATGTTTTATAAGGGTGAAAGGACTTGAAGAAGTGCTTGGTTCAGTAACTGAGGAATTAAAGCTGAAAACAAGTGAATTAGGTAATACCCTTTCTTCTTAAGTAATATGGAAGAACACATTTGATTCTAAACTCAGTTTTATGTATAAACACGCTTTTGTGTTATCAGAGAAGTTACAATTGGAGGAGACAAAAGCTTTGCAGCTCACCAAGGAACTTGAGAGTAAAAATTCTGAAATTCAGCAGTTAATGGTGAGTTCATATTACTTCAGGTTCTACTTTCATAAGACACTCCATTTTTCTTCTGCTTTGGACTATTATCTGTTCAGTAATAAAGCAATAAACTATCCTCAGGAACTGAATATGCAGGAGGATTATTTTTTAAAAATGACTTAAACACCAGAGGGGTGTACTACGAAGCGAGATTAAGGGGATAGCGAGCTAAATTAAGCTTCAACCCTGGGTTTTCTGTATCACGAAGCCGACTCACTTTTAATCGAGGTATATTGCCACCTGTTCCGGGGCAGGTTATGTTCAGGATAACAGATTGAAACATATAAAAGCACCGCCCTTTGACCAATCAACTCCTTTGGAAAAAGGTGTCTCCAATCCAAAGGATCCTGTAGAGATACACTGTAAAAAAAAAAAAAAAAAAGTTGAGAAAACCTCTGAGCTTAAGAGTTCTCCCCATTCCTTAGTAAAATTTGGTCTGAGCAGCTTTGGTTTGAAGAGGAAACTTAACTAGGAACTTTTTGTGCCATATAGGAGAACTCTTAGTGGTAAGATCAAATGTTTTGTGAATGCAAGGGAATGTTGAAACAAAACATGACTATTTAGCATTAGAATTAAATGTGACTTTTCACGGTTTTCTTCTATTTATTATGTTGAAGTGCTTCACTGTCACATGTCTTTTAAAATCTCTTTTTTTTTTTTTTTTTTATCATGTTGTGGTCTTTAATTCATGTCAACTCTTTCTCTATGTTTCATTTCCTCCAGCATAGAACTGACATATTGTCTGTTGAAAAGAAATATGTGGAGGAAGCCCTTGATGCCTTGCAGAAAGAACAAGAGGATTTGAAGGAAATTACTCAAATGAAAGAGGTTCTTTTTTGTGGGCAAATTACACTTATCCACGGCCAAAAAAAAAACCTATGATAATTTATTGGTAGTCCCTTGTTCACCACAAAATAAAAGTAGTCAGAGGCATCCATAATACTGATTTGTTCACCCTTGATACCATGTGCAGATTAATCTAATTGGCAGTTATAGTATTTTAAGTATTACTCAGGTTTTACACATTATTTAGACTGGTTTTTGTGCTGGGAATAATTCTATACATTTGTTTGATACATTTAAAAAAAGTTACCACCCTGTTCTGTATCACCCTGTACAGGCATAATTAGTAGAATTAATTATAGGTACCATTTTTGAGAACGGTAGTAAAGCTTGGTTTGCACAGCAAATCTTGGATTCAACTGACAATGAAATCTGAATGACTTGATATTGGGAATACCCCACCAACACCACTGTATTTTGTAGCAATACATTTAACGTACCCTGCACAGTAAGTGTTCAGGTTTGGTCTGATTTACAGTACTGTTTTCATAGAGTAAGATGCGTGAGGTTGAAGACCAGCTGTCTGTTGCTTTAGTGAATGGAAGAAAATCCACAGATGAAATACAAAGGTTAAAGAGGGATACAGAACAGAACAAGTGAGTCATTTTGTTCACAATATTTTACATGCTAGTAACTTAATTATACATGCTGATTTTTATTAGTTATATAAATGTGAAGTCCAATATTAACTTTCCCTTACAGTTTAGAAACATTTTAAATCAGAAATCCTCTAACATATAACCGTTATGAGTGACACAGTATCTGACCCAAGAGCTGTATTGGTAAGCTTTTATAAGCAGTTTTTCTAATGTTGGTATTGATGCTGTCAATATCATCACTTTTCTCCACAAGGAAAGAGTACGAAGAGCTAAGGGCAACGTTTACAGAGCTTCAGCTCCAGAAGGAGGCACTCTCACAACAAGCAGAGGGTGGAGCTGCTGATATAAAGATGCTTGAAGCTCATCTAAAGGTGTGCACTGGATCTCTAATCAATGGTCATTAAATGCTTTACTTATTTATTACTGTTATGTTTTTATAGTTTCATCCAAATTTTCTCTTTGTACCAAAATCTTGCAATTTCCAGTTTTATTATAAGCCCATCCTGTTGCTGCAACATCCTCTGTCAGTTTGGTAGGGTACAGGCTTCAATGGGCATCCCCAAAAAACAATACAGCAAGCTAGCATACAACTTTGTCACTTTAGTCCACCAGCTGGGCAGTGCTTTGCACCTGGGGACTGTACGTCATACACAGTTGGTGGAGACAGAGCCTAGTTCACTAAAAAAACACAGCCGATACACATCACCTGATGAAGTGAAGCCCTCCCTCTCTGGGAGGTGCTGAGAGCAATTATACATTGCAAAGTTATTACAGTTAACTGAAACTGAAACTAAAATCAAAAAAACATTTTAGCTAATTAAATTTTAAATAAAAACTGAAATGACTTTAAAAACTAAAACGAAACTAAAACTGTAATGTAGTGTTCCAAAACGAACTGAAATAAAATAAAAATTACCATGAATTATTTTTAGTTTTTGTTTCTGATCCTCCTCCTGACTTGATAGCACAGAACATTTTTGTTTGGATAATCCAGATTGCATATAGTGTAATTTGAAGCATTCAGAACAAAAAAGTTGGGACAGTGTGTAAGATGCACATAAAAGCAGAAAGCAGTGATTTGTAAATTCTCTTTTACATCTATTTAATTGAAAACAGTACAACTCTAGTTACTCTAGTCCCACTGCCCAATTCCCATAGAGATCCATTCAAATGCAGAGAGGTTATAGTATCGCTTGTGAGAGTACCTGAAAATAAGATATGAAGAGTCTTTTAATATCCTTTTATACCCATTCACGATAGCATCACCTGTGGAATGTTCCAACAGTATGAACTTCCCAGTCTTTTTTTTTTGCCCTTGTCCCAACTTTTTTGGAGCGTGTTGCATGCATCAAATTCGGAAGTAGTGTATATTTACAAACATCAATAAAGTTGATAAGGTAAAACATTAAATATCTTTTCTTTGTACTGTTTTCAATTAAATATATGTAAAAGAGAATTTATAAATCACTGCTTTCTGCTTTTGTGCAGTTTACATATACTGTCCCAACTTTTTTGGAATTGGGGTTTGTATTTTTCTCTCCCCCAACCCAACTATTGACTGTTATTAACTGAAATAAAAATAAAAAATAAAACTAAACTAAAACTGAAATTTATTGAAAAACTAAAACTAAACTAAAACTATAAACACACTCTGAAAACTAACTAAAACTAAACAAAATTAGAAAGTGAAATTAAAAAACTAAAAAAACTAAATTAAAAACTTAAAACTATAATAACCTTGATACATTGCATCATGGGACTTGAGACACTGAGTCAGGATTTGATTCCAGACTTGAGGGCCTATCGATTTATCAAGAGCTAGTGCTTTAGTTGGATGCACAATCCATAAGACCCGCATATCGTTTATAACAAACAGAGATACATTAAGTACACATGCAGCAACAACCTTTTAACAATAAATTGAGTGCTGCAGAAGGGAGGATATTAATGCATTCACCATTGCACATGAACAAATATGAGCCTTTGTAACATGTTTTACATGAACTAGGAGAGTGAAGAAAATGAGAAGAAGATCATACAGGAAATGGAGAGAGCAGAGGAGGAAAAGCAACAGCTGAGGCAAGTTTGAGAACGCTTCTTTTATTAATAAAGCAGTAACTGTAGTAATATCCAAAGGTGCATCCCAAAATCCAAAACAAATCCTGACTGTGGCCAGAAATAAAAGGTAGCTAATAAATGCAGGCTGTAAATTTACTCTATTTGTATGGATTGTACTAAATCCTGTTCATTTTTCCCTCAAGATATGAACTGGAATCTTTGAAGGCCACAATGGACGAACAAGGTAGAGAGACAAAGACGATGCATAAGAGACAAGAAGATAGTGTAAGTGACACAAATATTTTTGTTAATACAGTCAGTTTACTTGATATTGACTGGTGAAATTCTGTTGAGTTAAGTGATGGTAGGGCTATGTTAAAGAAAATAGCCTTAGTCTACAATTTACTGCAAAGCCATTTTGGTTAACAATAATGTATGGCAGTATTCCCAATTGTCAATTTAATTAACAGTTGAATGAAATAGCTATTCAATCTTGTTATTTAAATAATTACTTTATTATTCTTATTAGTTTGTTTATAAATGTAATCATCCTGAGTGCATTTAATTCCAGGCTGTATGGAATGCCTCTTGCATGATAAGGAGATTTTGGAAGAGCTCATTTTCCATTTGTCTTCATATCACAAAGCAAGTAGATTGTTTAATCCATTCCTTGTTATTCTTGTAGAATAAAAGCCTGCAGAATGAACTGACTAAAAAGGAAAAACAAATGAAAGCTCTTGAAGTTAAGGTAATTCGAATGACTTACTTAATAACTGGTCATCATGGATCTACTACACTGTACTGTCCTTTGGTTGTGTTGTACTACTACTTGAGTTTCTTTATCATTCTTTAATGACTAATGCACTCATTTTATTATTTAGGTAAATACATTGAAAACAAAAATAGAAACTAAAACTAAAGTTCATGAAGAATGCATGAAAGAGGTATGTAATTATATATATTTTTTATTATGTCTGTTAGTATTTGAATATACCTATATGGAAAATTAACATTCTTCTGGGTATAATTGTTTTTAGAATAAGAATTTGAAGAGACAAATTGTAACAGAGAATGACAAGTACAGTCAACTTGAAACTGAGGTATGGCATGTCTTATATATTTTATGATTATGATATATTAAATGTGTTTTTCTTCTTTTTCAAAATATTCGATGTACAGCCATGGAATTTTTGTACACCCCATAATTTTTGAAGAAATATCACGGTTACTCCACCAAATGATTGATTGTTGAACCCTTCCTAAGCGAAGACATTGCTATTTGTATTGTTTACGTATGGGTATAAACTTGTTTAGTTTGCATTATTCAATTACAAGAACACTGTATAATGTATAAATAAATGTTCTGATGGTGGTGTATGTGTGGTAGCCTGACTGTGCCGCATTGCCAACTGAAATGGAAAGTGTTTGCTGCAATGCCTCTTTTAACGCCCAGCCCCTCCGGTTTATTTAGTGGCTGTGTTCGAATCAGAGCCCTATCTACTGCGTCCTGTGTACTAGCATACTGTGTAGGCTACTGCTTACTGCATACTGTTTAGTGACATTCAGTATGCGAAAAATATCCCCCATACTATTATCAGCGAAAAAGCTAAAATAAGTAGTCTATATTGTCTGGGGATATTAAGAATAGGGCTGTAACGATATGGAATTTCCCATACCGTGGTGGCAGAGAGAGATTTCATTGCGATTAGCTGTTAAAAAAAACTGTGCTGTTAGGAGCCCCTTTATGTTGCCTATGACTAATGACTTCAGAAAATAACACATAACTGCCAATATGGAAGTATAGGAATGTGGCGTTTCAGTCGTATCTGGTGATAATCCTTGGGATTTGATGAGTAAATTTGAGTGAAATGCAGACCCGTGGGAATGAATAGCGAAGGTACGAAATTATAAAACAGCTGAAATGTAAATAGGCCTAATTGTATTATTTGTAGGGCGGCACGGTGGTGCAGTGGTTAGCACTGTCGCCTCACAGCAAGGTACCGAGTTCGAATCCCGGCCGAGGGCCTTTCTGTGTGGAGTTTGCATGTTCTCCCCGTGTCCGTGTGGGTTTCCTCCGGGTACTCCGGTTTCCTCCCACAGTCCAAAGACATGCAGGTTAGGCTAATTGGAGACTCAAAATTGCCCATAGGTATGAGTGTGTGAGTGAATGGTGTGTGTGCCTTGTGATGGATTGGCGGCCTGTCCAGGGTGTATTCCTGCCTCTCGCCCGATGCATGCTGGGATAGGCTCCAGCACCCCCCGTGACCCTGACCAGGAATAAGCGGGTTAATGGATAATGGATGGATGTATTATTTGTGGTGAAACACTGCAATATAATTGAAACAGAGCCTGCTACCATATGCTTAACATATTTTAGGCCATTTATACGGTCTACGGAACGAGCAAAACCAAACTGACATTTTTAGGAATTTAGAACGCACTGGACGGATATTATGTCCGGGAAAAAGCCATAAAATAGCATTTCATAATATATAACATTTGATAATACGGCGGCAGGAATCCTGACTTGGAGCATTGCATTTGTAAACACATTTTATGCACTTAACGCAAAATCATATTCTGATTCAGACTTTTGACACACCCTCAAAATATTGACTGAATATGGCACATACAGCCTCATGGCTATGTTTATATTGGGATGAAACATGGACTCAGTGTTATTTGTTTAAATTAGCTGCGTGAGGATGGAAAGAAAAAAAATCTGAAGACTGACTCAATGTTTTATTAGCAGTGGCCTTTGGATTACACTTTAAAGATTTATTCCTGATACTCCCAGAAAACAGCGAGCGTACGGAAGATGTTTTCATTGGGTTATTCACGATTTAATTAAGAACACTCAATTTTCAGAATTTTCACGTACTTAACAGCTTTTTTTAAAAGTATACTCAACTGGCATCAATGGTAGGCAAGTGCGCTGATTCGGACATGGCCAGTGGAAGTGGCAACCTTTGACTGGGCTTTTCTGACACCGCCCATAAACTGTAAGGGCCCAGCCGTTGTAGTTCACAGTAAAGCAGGTACCTGTACATGTGCAGTAGTTTGGGGCCATATCACTGCTCTCACTATGGGTAGAGAGTTGGCTGAGAGCTCAGGAGAACAGGGGCCGTATTACAGAAACTTTGTAACTCTGGAATCCTATTTTATCTGTGTAGTAACCATGGTAATTTGAGTCAGGAACTGATTTAGGCAAATAGCCATTACAGAACAAAAGTTCTCATGTCCATTTTCCTATCCTAACTCCAGATAGGAAAAGTGTATTACAGAAGCATTCTAACTTGCCAAAATCCCAAATAAAGTCTCCTAACTTTAGGATAAGTCTGTTGGTGTCGTAACTTCATTATTAGCCTCTTTCACACATGCAATACGGAACATTGCCGGAAAAGTTGATCCAGCTATATTCCGGAATGTTCCGTATTGGTAGCGTTCATACAACCAACGCTCTATCCTATGTTGCTAGGATACATTTGTTTACTTACTACTGAAAAAATGGCGGGTGATGAAGTGACAGAGTGTGCAGTTGTAGGCTACTACAGTTACTGTTGTTTATACATTTTCGAGGCAAACGCTGGCAATAATACATCTGTTCCAATCACGAAACACCATTCGTAAACAAAAACTTAACGAAAAAAATCAGGATAAGTCGGGAACAACTCCGCTTTAGCTTGGCTCAAAGCCGGAGACGTCGCCTGTGGCGGCTGGAGGCTGTACGAGTCTTTCATGTGGCTCGGGGCTCGGCGAGACGAATGTGGGTACGGGAGCGGCCCCATGGCAAAGTCTTCTGGTCTAGTGTCATTAGCCTCTTTCACACATGCAATACGGAACATTACCGGAAAAGTTGATCCAGCAATATTCCGGAATGTTCCGTATTGGTAGCGTTCATACAACCAACGCTCTACCCTATGTTGCTAGGATACGTTTGTTTACTTACTACTGAAAAAATGGCGGGTGATGAAGTGACAGAGTGTGCAGTTGTACTACAGTTACTCTTGTTTATTTATACATTTTCGAGGCAAACGCTGGCAATAATACATCTGTTCCAATCACGAAACACCATTCGTAAACAAAAACTTAACGAAAAAATCAGGATAAGTCGGGAACAACTCTTTAGCTTGGCTCAAAGCCGGAGACGTCGCCTGTGGCGGCTGGAGGCTGTACGACACGGGGCTCGGCGAGACTATTTGTGAGTACGGGAGCGACCCCATGGCATGCGTGATTGATCCGGTAATGTTCTGGCTTTGTTCACATGTCACATCGATACGGAACTTTTACGGAAACCTCACTAGGTCTTTTGCCGGCAAATTGCCGGCGCGGATATTCCGGAATTTCGACTTCGGCTCTTATTCACACATGACCCCTATCTGGCAATGTTCCGGAAAATTTACGGATAAGGCTGCATGTGTGAAAGGGGTTACTGTTAGCATTTGGGATTAAAAAGATAACATTCGCTAACACTAGCTAGCTGGCTAACTCCATAACGTTAATGGCTGCTCTTTAATTACTTTTGGAGAACGAGGGAAATGTCAATAAGCGGCATTTAATTGTGGGAAGGCTTATGGCAGACCCGAACAATGTGCTGCGGTTTAGTGATTAAACACTTTTAATCACTATTAGCACCCAGCCATCACTCTTCTAATTCGTCAAGCTTGAAATGAAAAGCTTGTAGATTTTGCTCCATTTTTAGGATAGTCACGGACTCGCAGCGCTTGTCTCTGCTAGAACGTTAACAAACTAACGTCGGTTTGTTTCATATCGCGCACCGATCAGCTGTGCGCAATATGAAAAAGTGGCGGTGGTTGTTAGGTAACAGATATGAAAGTTGATCAACGACTTCCGATTGAGTATTTAGGATTTCTTAACCTGAGATAAGATAGGATGGAGTAAGATAAGATATGATTCCTAATGTTAGTTAAGATTTGTTTCTGTAATACGAATTTGTGAAAAATCCTATCTTAGACCTGTCGCATCTTAACTTGGCCTTAAGATACGATGTTTCTGTAATACGGCCCCAGGTACTCTTCTACAAATCAAACAATTTTTCGGTGGAATTCCCCTTTCAGACCATAATACCATCCTATTTATTTCCACCTGAAGGTAAATGAAGTGAAACAGGAGTTGAAAGCTGCTCATGCTCTTCATGGTGAGGAGCTGAAGACATTGCGGGAGGCCATTGAAATCCAAGGCAGCGCAGAGACAGAGCTCCAGGGGAAGGTTATTCACTCAAGTGCATTCACTCCAGAGTGGAGCTTTAATACACAAGGCACACATTACTGCTCAGGGTCACTCAATAACTTTTATTTCTTCAGGTTCAGGAGTTACAGCTGACATCGGCTGAAGCTGTCAAGAGCAAGGAAGAAACAGAAGTGAAATGTCAGCACAAAATCTCTGACATGGTTGCTCTGATGGATAAGCATAAGGTAGAGTCACAGATCATTAAAACACTGCAAAACAGGTTCATATTAATTTCATCGCATTGCTTCAGAAAGCATCAGTTGGTTTTTATAATTCTTCTGCTGTTTTCTCATCTTCATCTTAGAATCAGTATGACAAGATGTTTGAGGAGAAAGATGCAGAACTTGATGAGAAGAGGAAGAAAGAAGTGGAAATGAATGCTGAAAAAACATCCTTGGTATGCCAGACAGGGCTTGACATTAAGGCTTGTCCTATTGTCCAGGACAAGTATATTCTTTGTATATTCCCTTCAGACAAGTGAGAGATAAAAAAGTTCAATTAAAAATGATATGAATAGAAGTAGAAATTGCATGATGCTCATTTCACCTGCAACCCTGGTTAAATTGTTAATGAGATCATTTTACTAATAGGAATTGAGGAAATGCAACAGCAAAGTTTATCTATTTCGATCACAAATGGGGGGTTTCGGACAAGTTGACGAGGCTTTCGGACAGTAAAAAATGAAGTCCCACTTGTCCGATGGACAAGTGCTCAAAAAGCTTAATGTCAAGTGCTGCCAGACATTATCATACTGCACTAATACTTTCAATGCCCTTAAAGGGTTAGCTCGGAATTTTGGACATAATGGGCTCTATTTTCAAACCAGCGCAAGGTGACGGTATAGTCAAACGCAAGCTTGTTGACAGCATCAACGTCTTAAAACTGGCGCTATGGCGTTTCTCAGCAATACCGCTAGGATCAACAAATTCTCAACATAACATCCTTTCGCTTGCGCTGCAGTGGGATGGGTGGCGCTGTCTGGGGCGTGTTCTAAAATACTTTCGGCTCAGTGACAATTTGAACCAACGAAAACCCATTGCGTTATGATCAGCTGGAACCACCTCTTAGCGGAAACGCAATAGACTCTGGCAATTTGGTAACTTATTCGTCATGTAGTTCTATGTAGTGTCTATAGGTGATGCCAACATTACACTTCCATTTAATGAACAAATAGCCTATAATTATTATTAATTAATTAATTTTAATTTAAACTACTAGAATAAAACAGGACAGCTTACAAGAAACTTTCGATCATGTAGGCCACTAGCCTATAATATATAAATTACACATTGACACAGTTGAATCATAAGCCTACCATTTGAATCATAATTATGCCTACATCACCTAATGTAGGCTAATTAATGCATTCGCCACCTCCTCCCGTGCCTTCCGAACTTCTGGGAGACGAGGTGGTGTGGATTGTGATCCATAAATTACTACAGTCCTAGCCTGTACTTCTGTTGCAAGTATGTCTGATTCCTGTGCGGAAAATCTTGTCGTTGACTGTCCAGTGCGTTTGGGTTGCTCATTGTGAAATTGCATGGAGCGATTGCGTTCCAACGCGATTGCGTTTTAAAGCATGAGAACAACAATTTGATTGGCTACCATAGAGACACACCTTGGACGTTTAAACCCAGCCTTTTAGCAATACCGCCATAAGGTGCGCCAAGATTGCCGTCATGAAATTACCAAATTTCTCGCCGACACGCCCTCAGAGCGATACCGCCAAGCGATTACTCTTGCGTTCACCATTGCGTTTGGTTTATTAAAATAGAGCCCAATGTCTCATTTACGACTTACCCATGATGTTGTTGATTGATGGAGACCATTTTCAGCTGATTCCATGCTGTCCTTCTTGTAGACATACACACATTGCTAATGCTAGCACAATGGTAATGAGTAACCGGTAGCATCCACTACCAAACGCACTTAAACACTCCACAGTGCACCCATAGCAAATAAAATACGACGACAGTCTATCAGGGTTAATTTGAGTGTTTATACCATCATTTTTGAAGTCAAACTATCATTGAATCCTTTACTTTGTGCTGACCTGTATTCTCTGTGGAAGTAGAATATACGGAGAAGTACGGCGGTGGAGCGATACTTTACGTTACCTACGAATGTAGTGCCGGCACTGGTCGACTACAACAGCAAAGAATAGCAAAAAGTTGCAATGGCCACATTCGAAAGACATTGCTCCGCCGCCATACTTCCACAGAGAATATAGGTCAGCACAAATTAAAGGATTCAACGATAGTTTGACTTCATAAATGATGGTATAAACACTCAAATTAACCCTGATAGACTGTTGTCGTATTTTATTTGCTTTATAAACACTATGGAGTGTTTAAGTGCGTTTGGTAGTGGATGCTACCAGTTACCATAGAGTTGTGCTAGCATTAGCAACGTGTGTATGTCCACAAGAAAGACAGCATGGAATCAGCTGAAAATGGTCTCCATCAATCAACAACATCATGGGTAAGTCGTAAATGAGACATTATGTCCAAAATTCCAAACTAACCCTTTAACATTCAACAAAGCACTTTATAATCAAGGGATCCAGTCCACAAATAAACCTTTTTTTCTTTAAACCAAATTTGATTGTCCCAGTAATTTATGTTTTGATCAATGGAAGACATTCTCCTTTTTTTTAAAAATTTAGAATTATTTTCTGTAGCCAATACAATGACAATTATACACCAATAGTTAAAGTAGTTTTAGCTTCTTCTTTTTTTAAAATCAAACTTTTATTGTTTTTAGGAGCTGGAGATGTCTGAGCTCAAAATACACAGTTCAGACATGAAGAAGCAACTGGAGAATGAAATAAAAGAGAAGGCAAGTTTACACATGTTTTAATCTTTGCATTAAACATTGTTAAATATTAGTGAATTTCATTCCATTCTTTTGGGTTTTAGGAGGAGATGAAACATGAAGTTGCATCCTTGAATAAGAAAATTAAGTCTCTGAAAGAAGACATAAAGCATAAGACACAGTATCCACTGGTATGTTTTCAGTATTATGAAATGGTTCTTTATTAAACAATTTATTATTTGTTCCTTAATTCTTCTATGGAAATGATGGCAACAGTATTTCAGTTTTAAGTTAAATTAGATTTTTGTACAGGGAGAAAATTAAAGCAACACTCAAAATGCACTGAAAAAGTATAGCTGCAAGCAATAATTATGGGGCAATCAATCAGCCACAATAAAGCAAGTGAATACACAGTGAGTGTACAGTGCCCCAATGTGGCAAATCAATCCCAGAGTTATTGTGCAACTTGGCAACCAGTTGAATATCGGTGATGACCCTTTGGGGACAGATAATGTAAACCAAATTATTAAAAGATTTTAACAACTGGTTACTAGCAGTATTTCATGTTTAGCTATTTTACTGTACATGCTAACCTCCTAGACACCTGCGGCAAATTCCAAAGGGATCAAGGCTACTGCTAGCCCAAAAGCCTCTTCTGTCAAGTCCAGGAGGGCCATTTTTGACTTCACAAATGAACAAGAAAAAGAAAGTGAATCTCAGAGTATAGACAAAAAGGTTATGGTGACACCACAGCTCAAGGTAATATCAATTCTCTGGTGATATTCTATGTTATTATAAGCTGTTAATATAAATTCTAACTAGCTAATATGTGTACATTTGCATTTAAACCGGCAAACCCTGAAAAAATAAGATTTATACATAATTTCATATGCATAATTTTATAGTTTGCATTCCGTTTGCTTGTTTATACATTACTGTAGTTCCAACGTGAATGTCTATTCATTGTATACCCTTTGGATTCACACATACTTGGCCTCTATGGTATATGTAACAGGTTCTACTGAAATTATGTTAGAGCTTCGCTGCACCACCATGCTCAATATCTAACACTACGGCATGAAAACTGCCATGCCAGTTAATTTGGCTGCAAATGTAAGATAACAGTGCTTTTTCCCCCAACAGCCACATTCACGTTTTATTGTACAATATGTTGCACACGTTCACTGTGTATACAGTTCCAAGACATCAGTGGTCATAAACTGACAGAATTATGTTTTCAGGTTGCCTTCTTTTTAGTAAAATGTACATAATAGATGTGAAATCAGGAAAATTCACTCAGACAATAATTCAAACACATTAAGTTATATAATTTGTTTAGATTGGGATTTTTCACATTACATTGAACAGTACTTAAGACTACATTGAGAAGAAATTGAAACTCTCAATCCCATTAAAAAAACCCAGTAGAAATAGCCAGCACTGGTGTATAAACATGGGGATGAAAAATTTGTATCCCATAACTACAAATTGGTCTCTTTGATCTCTCAAAAGGTGTCAGAAACCGGAACCTTAAAAACATCTTGGAGTTCAGGTAACAAGGTTGCCGTGACACCACGAATTAAGGTAGGAGTGACAAACGGAATCAGTTATCTATGCACAGGATTAGACAGTGACCAAAAATGTATTTCTGTAAATAAACATAAATATTGTGTTTAATCCTACATAAACATTCTGTGGACTAAAATTATTCTTTAAAAAAAAAAACGTGATGTATATTTGTGATGTTAAAATTAACATTTTCACAACATTCCATAAATAATTGTTGGAGGAGCCCAGCAGCACTGAAAGCATATGAGCACAGTTGAGTTGTATTATTTAAAGTGACGGTCAAGGAAAATCCATAATATGCATATAACCACGTTATTTATGGCTATTAAGGTATGTATTGAGCACCAATAAAGAGCGAGGAATAAATTCCATTGCAATCTCATTAAATTTCAGTCTATATCTCTTTATTCCTGTATGCTGAAAAAAAGGGTGGAGTCAAAATGGGTCCATGGTGACGTAGACGTGAAACCTCAACCAATACATACTTTGATCTCATTACATAACTCCTCCCATAGTTTGAGGCGAAAAAAACTGTCCTGTCCCACTAAGAAATCCTGTCTGAAGTCTGAACCAAACACTCGTTTTGTTTGCCTTTGAGAATAGTTGCCCGCGTTATCAGCATTTGGATTTGGAATAGTTAGTTAGCTAAAGTGCTTATTTTTTTCCCCTCCTTATCCCTATACCAATTTTATCCCTCTCCCAATCTTTCACCTTTTTATCCATCCCTCCGTTGTGCTAGCTAGTGACATTAGCTTGCTCCTTGCACAGCTCAGCATGGAAACGAACTAATCACTCACGCGTCGTTTTTACTTGGTGCACTGCTCATTCGTCAGATAATAATCAAAAAGAATAGTTATAATTTTGCCAAATAAAACATGCCTTGGAAATGGTTTTGTCGTATTGTTCAGTGGCTGGTTACAGTAACAAAAATAGATGATAACCATTATCCACCAAAGTACTTAGTTGCCATGCACATAATTTTCGTTCGATTAACAACCGAAATTAATGAATGGGCCTTTAAATAAATTTAAAAAACTCGATAAATAGAAATAGCCGGGTTCACACCTATGGTTCAAACCACAGAATTGTATAAGAACAGTTCTGTGGTTCAAACATGTAGGGTTGGATGACATTGATGGCACTCGAGTTGAGGGCGTTGATTTAGACCATACCCCTACAATCCTGAGTCCTTTCAAGACTGAGTTCATTAGCTGACTTTGAGATGTATATTAATATACCCATTCACATTTTCTTGAAAGGATATTTGGTGGGTGTGTAGTGGACACATCCCTATGTGATATGTTATTTGAAGTTTTTAGAATTTTAGAAGGTTTATTGCATGTTACGCCCAAGACACACCTATAATTAATGAAGAGACTAAGTTCAGCCCATTTGCACGTTTCGCTGTGCTAACACTCAAAAAACTCGCTGTCTACATAGCAAAAGTGGACTTGGACACGCCCTAAATGCACTTTACGCCATGCGTTTAGACCAAGTGCTAAGATCGCCAAGATAGAGCCCCTCAAGTTCAAAAAGCCACAATTGTGACTGGATAAGCAGGTGTACATTTTCTCCCAGACACTTGGAAAATCCTGCCTTCTTCCAAATTAATAACCAGTGGTTTTAAGGGTTTTGGATGATTGACATATCAGGCTCCAAAGTGAAAAATAAAATAAGTAAACTTTACATGTTCTTGAACAGTGCTATAATACAGATGCTGCCGTCTTCATTCAATAGCTCCATTTTGCGGTCAGAGTACGACAGAGCTGTGTTATAAAAGTGCACTTATAACCATAACATTTCCTTTTAAAATGAACCTTTTTGAACACTTGAGCAATTACATTCAGAAATGATCCACACTCAATGTTTTACAGGTTAAAAGATTCAATAACTTCACCTTATGGCCTCCATCAGTGAAATGGGGCCCTATCTTACACCCGGCGCAAAGCGGCGCTAACGCAAACGCAAGTGTCTTTGCTATCTTACACCCGGCGCTAGGTCCATAATTACGCCTAACGCTTACGCCGTCAAACTAGCATTGCGCCATTAACTAGTCTTGCGCCATCATTAGTGAACTGGGCGTGTTGGTCTTAAGATGAGGAGTGGCCAGGATTCTTTTTGGCGTATTGCTATCTTGAGCCAGCAGAAAGCGCTTGAGCTAGAACCACCACAAACCTGGTCTAAAGTCATGTCGCAGTTGTTTACATGCTATTTTAACGGCGCATATAAGTGCGTCTACATAGGCGTGTGCACAACGCGCATACCCTCCTGTCTGTTACACACAGGGACGTGCACAGGCATGACTAAAATATCTAGATCACAATGTGAAATATTATTATTGTGTAGGCTATATCAAAAATGCATAATAATAAAAGGTTCCATAGGTCCACATACCTTTCCCTCAGCGAAGGGAAACAATGCCACATTACATTGCTCTCAGCCCACTCCATCAACATCCAGGCGATGTGCGATGGTACGGGACAATGGCTATCCATTAAAAAGGAGCTGATAACACCTATAGCTAGCAAGCCTAATGCGCGAATTGTCTTTGCACCTAATGCGTGAATTGTCATTCAATGGAAAACTCGCGCACGGCAATAGACGGACATTTAAGTTCTGAAAATGCGCTTCAGATGTCATTACAATACAGCTCTGTTTATCTATGAATACAGCCTGTAAGTAAATAGAATGGTTTGTGACTGAAAAAAAGTTCAAAACCTTGTCCAGTGAATATTGCATTTATTGTTTTTCAAATAGCCTAGGCTACAGCGAATTCGCTGTGTATAAGGTTTTTTTCGATAGCCTATGGTTAAAAAACGGAGATGTCACCATGTTAACTAAATTGTAACCTTAGCTATTCTTCGTCCTTCATATTTTTTTAAATTACAGTGACCAGGTTTCCATACTCTCACCGTTTAAAACCCAGCTGATTTCACCCGTTATTCCTTAACTGAACAAAACGATTTTAAAGAGAACTAAGCGTCTAATTAGAAACTAAAACAAATTTGCAGCACGTTACACAATTAATTCACAATTAATTTTAATGCCATTCTCTGCACGTGAGCTGCATGTTCTCAAGTCGCACGTTTCACGATCTTCCTGGGAAAGTGGATTGTTTTAAAGGATTACGCTACGAGTAAAACAGGTTGGTCACATTTCCATAAACAGGACATTATTAAACAAGGGGAAATATGCGTGAACTTATGGGTTGCGAACCTGACAGCTTTATTGTAGGCTATTTAGTGTCATCATTAAGGCAAAATAACGGTATGTAGGCCTATGTTATTAATCAATATTAGCCTACTATGCAGGTAGCCTAATGAACTTTGGATGAAGCTTGAACTTCGAGAATTCCATGAGAACAGCCTCTTGGAATTGATGTTTGACACTTTCATTGCATAATCAAACGAAATTCGCTGAACAAGCAGGCTAATTTGGCGTTTTCTAAGGTGAGACTGAAGCCATTGATAGCTTATTCTCAGCTGTTGCAGGTCCTTTTAACGAAATTTAACCGCACATATTTTGCAAAATAACAGCCCTGTCTGGAACTACCGGGAACTCATAGGCTAATGGTTAGTCCGAATAATATTGATCATACTCCATTTAGCCTATTCCTTGATCACACTAAACACGCACGAGCATGTCTGTTTCGCCATCATAAGCAATCCGCCAAGGTGGAAAAGCAGGCTTTTAAAGGGAATGGGATATGACATTTTGATTGGTTTATTGAATGTCACGCCCAAGACACACCTATAATTAATGAAGCGACTAGGTTCAGCCCAGTTGCGCCATGCGCCGTGCTTAGCGCCAAAAAAACACGCCGTTAAAATAGCAAAAGTGGACTTGGACACGCCCTAAATGGACTTAGCGCCATGCGCTTAGACTAAGCGCCAAGATCGCCAAGATAGGGCCCATGGTGTCTTATATACCCAACTTTGCAGCATCACCACCGGTGTACACTACCAGTCAGAGCCTCTATTTTCAAGTAGACTGTTAACAAGTACTCATGGTGTATTCAAGTGGCCAACTCGTGGGAGCAAATCCAAAAACAAATACACCACACTCTCATTCATCCCTTTCGGATGTGAATACAGGTGCAAAAGAACTCAGCAACTACATTCAGGAACAATTCAAGCATATTGCCTTCATCAGCAAAATAGTGTTGCATGCTGATAGCAGTCTTACATACCCAAATCTACAGTGTCAGCACAGGTATAAAGGCTAATTAGAGAGGAACTACCAATCAGGCTTCTTTTTCAGGGTATTGCTGAGTACTTAAAGGAGCTATATGTAACATTGACACCGAGCGTTTAAAATGGGTACTGCAATCCAAATTCACAATATTGGAGAGAGTCGAGACACTGAACGAACACGAGCGCAACATTATATTTTGAGACAAGCTTACTCTATTTTGACAATGACAAGCGACGACGAGTCCTACACTGTAAGTTGATCAGCTAATGTATACGTTTGCAATTTGTTTATTATTTATTGTTTGCAAATTATAAACCAGCTCATGTGGATTTTTTATATGTCAATGTTAGCTAGATGCATGGCTGGCTATGTTTACGGTCACACAGATATAAGCTAACGTTAGTGGTATGTTTAGCAAGTAACTATATACAAATCTTTAGCTAGCTAGCTAAATGGAAACGATGTTGAACTTAGCTTAGGCATTCGTAAATCGGCTGTCAGAGTGCCAGAGTACATCTGGTTGTTCGTAATGGGCAGTGGACTTGGAGTCAACTCGGAGAATAGTGAATCACACAGGCCAAAACAAATACAGACGTTCCGACCCGCAATGGAAATTTCAAAGGAGAACATACTGGCTGTAGCATTGTTGTCAGAGAAGCCAGCATGTTTCCTTAATCTCTGATGACATATCATGGTCATTTTATGATTTAGTACAGTAAATTTGTTACATATAGCTCCTTTAACTCATGGCAGCAAAGCCAAAGAGTAAAATACATTTTAAGCACAAAGCAGTGCCCTTATTTCAAACCTAAACAATTCAGTAACTACATTCAGGAAAATTCCACACTCAACGTTTCTAGTTAAGATGAGGCTAAAAGATTCAAACGTCTTGGCATATTGAATATCACAGAAGGCAATATGCCGAAATGTTTGAATCTTTTAGCTAATCTTTCATCGTAACCTCTGTTTTTAAACCAAAGGGATGAAATGAGTGCAATCCAGTCCATTCCTTTTGAATGAACACTTTGAAACTATGTTCATATAAGCCTGTTTGGTAAAAGGGAAATTTTGGTGAAATATTTTAATTTACTTTACAGCTGATTTATTGTTCTAAATTGTAAGATGTCGACATAAGTGGTAATACTGTACTTTACACTTTACTTTATAATTGCTTTGCATTGCTACTGTGAGGAGAGCCTTGAATATAGAGTGTGAGTGCAGTTTTATGATTCAGTCCTTCAGAATACGAACACCGCCATCACCTGGGAAATCTCTACTCTTGGGGAGAAGCACCTTGGAGCTTGACCCCAAGTCTGATAGCTCTGAGACAAATGACTCACTGGTAAATCTTTTTTGCAAAGAAAAGTGTTTATGTCTGTATTGTCACAGTTATAGCACTGCACTATTTACATTTTCTGTTCTCCCCCACTGTATTCAGGTTATCAGCCATCCATTTTTCATCCACATTTGAGTGTTTCATATTCACCTCAACGTGAGATCATGATTCCATATAATCCTATATATCCCTTTTTATAGTTATTCTTTTTATGGCAAGGTTCTGGGCTTTTCATAAAAAAATAGTACATTTTATAATTGCTTGGGAAAGAAACCTGTTTCACTTTCAAATAATAATAGATAAGTGTACAACTAAAATGTTCTTTTCACACTCTGTTTTTACGATAGAGCTTTTCTGTTCAGTCTGGGCCATTCAAAAGAAACCTGTATAAAGGTGATTCTGGTCCTCTTCGTCAGTATGGGAACCTACAGAAGAAGGTATGCTCATATGTTTGACTGATTACCCAGTGTAATCAAGAAAACAATTCATGAATATTGCAGTGTTGTCAATCTGCTATATCTCTGCTGTAGTAGATTGAACAACACAGCCCACATTAAATCACGTAACTCCACATAGCCGAGAGATTCTAGATTAAAACTACAAAGCACTTTCACCAGCGTGACAAATAGTCACTATTAAAGGGTAATTCCACCGAAAAACAACATTAACCTTACAGTATTTAACAGATCAAGGCGCAACTAATTAAGTCTCTCTTTGTCGTCTCCGGTGTCATTCCCTGACATCTTCCTCTGCCTTATTAAATCACCCAGTAAGGAACCATGTAAACTACATTATGATCCATGACCAAGAAAAGTAGACTAACATTAGCGAGCTGACCATAATCCAACGGTTTCGCTTTGAACATTCGATTACAGAAGCAATGTTAACAATATCATTTTCCGGGCTAGTGTCGTTAACTGTTGTTAGCCACAGGTTTCTTGGCATTTCTTGGTGCAAATCCGGGTTTTTAAATCTGTTTGCCATGCAATAGCTAACCCAGCATTCGTTTATGGCAGGAGGTTGGATATCGGAGGTGGTAAACGCGTCGTTTCCGCGTCATTACCGACATCAGTGCGTTCGAGTTGCACAACTGGGAAAGTTTTGGCTTTGCTAGCAAAACAAAACAACTACAACAATAACGTTTTAACTTTTAATCGTATATGTTTATCATTCTGTATCAGCATGTTGGCCGATACAAAAGCATTTAATACTGAAAAACGAGAGGTCAGGGTTGATTTCCCGATACCTGATTTCCGACATGGAACTCCAAGTTGGAAGGGCGTTTTATTCCTTTTTTTTTTTCCGGGGTGAGAAATTAGTAGCCTAAGTGTTACAGACTTCTGGCTAGGCTGGCTAATGTTTTCACGATACCAAACTGATACCAAATGATAATGGTGGTGGTATTTTTTTCAGTAAAACTGTTACATTAGTGGCTAACTTGCCAACAAGTAACGTGGCCTCTCTCGAAGAGACGCTGCAGGACTACCAGTAAAATTCACACCCAGTCCCTCTGCTCTGGTTGCAACGTTATTCAGTCAGTGGGAGTAGCTGTGACTGGCATTGTCTGACACCGCCCATAAACTGTAAGCACTCTCGGCTGAGAGCTCATTTTAATCAGGAGGAGAGCTACCTTTCTACAAATCAAACATAATTTTCCAGTGGAATTCCCCTTTAATCATACATACATTGACTGACTCACTGATTATATCCCATCAGTCATATGGGATGCTCTGAATTAGATGATTCATTCCTGAATTTTCTTTTTGTTTCAGATACAGAGTCCAGCTGAGTTCAGATCACCAGGGACAGCTCTGAAACTAGCCGCAGTAAAAAGGATGCGGGACGCAGGTTGGACAGCTGTTACCAACTCCGATAAGAGAAAAAAGAAAGTATCAGAGAAGATCTTTGCATAGCTTTTCTATTGTGGGTTTGCTTAATTACTTGTCAGACTGTTTGAAACAGTTGTTTCAGATTCTGACTAGGGTAACCCAGTGGTTAAGTGGATTATAATCACAATCTGGACTTTTTAAGCAATACATGTTAAGTTCTGACATTGCTTTTATTTGTTCTGACATATGTTCATGCTGTAGGTTAAATACTGACTGTGATGGGAGGGAGCTATGAATTTGACAGGACAGTACACAATTTAGCATACTAAGAACAAAATGTTGATTTTATCTCTAAAAGCAATGGTTTAATGTTTATTATTTTATTTAATATGATCGCTGTGTTACTTTTAACAGCTTTTCAGTGTAATTTAAATGAAAGCAGATCTTTGAGCTTTTATGTCTCATTACACATTTAAGACTATGTTCTGTGTGCACACCAATGATATTTGTGCCTTTTTAGTATTTCTTATTACAAGATGCAGTTTCCACCTGTTAGATAAAGTAAGTGTTTGCTACTAGTGCATTCTGCAGTGTGTTTAAAACATACTGTATATTAAATAAAATTCTCACACACGTTCAATCCCTAATCATATCTTCCCATTTGGTGAAATGTGTCACTGGCACAGCTAGGATTAGATCTCACCGCATTGAGACTAAGCACTAAATAGCTGGATACGCTGACTGGGAACATGAACCAAGCCATTTATTTACTTATTATTATGAAATGTTGATTTATTCTCAATCTAAATGTATGGCTTGTTCTTTAAAGAGGAGCAGCTTTTTGTTATTTTCAGACTGGATAGATAGACATCAAGTTGAGTCAGCTGTTGACCTGGCTGGGAAATATTTATAATATATTCCATTTTACACAGCACAGTACATCATAAATGTACTAACATTTTCCAGCCAACAAAAGAAAGGGCGTTAGCATTGTTTTGAACGCGTAAGAAGGATTTAAAAAAAAAAAAAAAAAAAAAACCTCATCCTGCAGAAAGGTTTGGTTTGGTGATCTAAGCATCTTCGGCCATACGCTGAGATGTTTGAAAGGCAGAGGCCTCGGAAGATGGTGGCTTCTCTCCCTCTTCCTTCAGTAACTGCAGCTGGAATTGTGTGGATCTGGAGGAAAATGGAGGCTGGTCACAGTGGAAGTCTTCATCCTCATTAGTAGTTGTCATAGTGGGGTTGTACACTCGAGGTCCATCGTAGAGGCCACCTGAGATGACCAGTGTGTCGTCCGCCGGCAGAAATCTGTCCACTGCAAAGACATTGAAAATGACTGTGGATGAGAGTATAGAACCAAGGCCAATAGGAGCAGTCTTTCTTAGTAAGCATGCAAACAGTGAACACAAAGATGTAGTGATAAACTGAAACTGATGTGGCCATTTTTCCAATTGGTTTTCTATTTGCATTGTGCTGGAATACTGCACAATAAAAATGATAACAGTAAATTCTTCATTATTTGAGAAAGGATGGACCTATTTCATTATCAACTGCCCCAACAAATTGAACCAGACCCAACATAATGAAATATAAGTATTTCCAAGTGATTCATGACCTGTGTCCTCTGAGTTGTTGTAGAGGGGTCGATGTAGATATTGTGTTTTCTTCCGCTTGCATCTGTCAAGGGTGTACAGGAATATCACAAGAGCAGCGACTCCAAGCAAAGAACTTAAAATTATGGTCATGGTCTTTTTCGAATGCTTGAGTTTAAAAGGTGTACCTGAAATGGGAGAGAAAGATTCATGAGAATATTTGCCGTGTATAAACAGTTCTCTACTTTTTAAATCATATTTATTGTTGAAGGTTTCACTACTATATAATTTTACTTTTAGAGGCATTTCCTCTTCAAGAAGGACTAACTTATTGATACTGAATCTAATATGCTGCTCATGTTGAGTCTTGTTCACGTCTGATTGGAGAGAGTAAAAAAGAGACCCTTACCCAGAGTGGTAGAGAGCACTTTGGGGAACCCCAGCGTTGATGCTATTGTAGGGTTGTCATGAGGAGAAACAATTCCAGGTGCTTTGGCTCTTTGGGTTGTGGGACTCGTAGATGGAGGATTAGTGGCCTTAAATGTAGCAGCAGACACTGAAGCGGTGGTGACTGGAGGAGTCATGGCTGTAGTCAGTTTAGTAGTCTGAGACGGGGCCGTGGAACCCGTCACCAGCTCAGAGTCTACCAACACTTGTGTGTCCTGAGTTGAGTTTGACGAAATTGTGTCGACACTGATGTATGTGGAACTTGTTGTGGCAATCGTAGCATTCCATTTGCTGACAATTCCATTCTGGGTGGAATTATGGGAGATTGCTGTGGTGACACTGTCCTGCTTGGAGTTAGGAGACATTTTGGTGGTGCCAGATATGCTTTGGTTGGACCCGTGGAAAGCAGCAGTACCAGTGGAACTATTCCAGTTGGTTTTGGAAGCAGGCATGGTTACATTTGCGAGACCTGTGGTGTTATGGGTATTGTCAACTCGGTCAGGAGGCCTTGTGGATGTGGCTCCCAAATTAATAGCCAACAACAAACCTAGTAAAGATAGAAGCTGGCCAAGTCTTTGTTCAGGAATCATTTTCATTTCCACAAGAAACCTAAAAATTAAAAATAATCCATCAGGTTTTTATACACATGACATTTAAGTGTTCAGTGTAAACCAGCAAAGAGAAAATGAGCAAAGCAAAGCACGTATCAAACGCTGTGTTCCACCAACTGAAGCAACTCTGACATCTGAACTTGTATCACCATCCCATTACTGCGCAGGCTGTGAGATATTCATGAGTGGTGAAAACAAAGCCAGCAATGTGCTAAAGATGCCACAAGGTCCTTGTCTGGACTCCCTGTTTTCCTGAAAGTCTCTAATGTGCTGCTTAGATAGTCTTTATCTCATTTTCACCTGAGCTGCAGTCATAACAAGGAGTTAATTATTTTTGCATGAAATTACATCCAGTCTTCATCGTGTGTTTGGGCATGTGCCCTGTGCTTTGAATGAATGTTAAATGTTCAGTGCGCAGTTGTAATCGGAGCGGTTTTGGTGCTTCAGGATCTAGTTTCAGGATTACTGACGACAGGGCGAAAGCCATCTCTAGCCCGTTTGTCATCACAATAAAAAGATCATAAAAACCCAGACCCCCTTAAACACTCAAAGTCCTACTGCCCATTAAGTTCATAACTGGGACCCCTAACACATCCTCAGATCTGATGCAGTATGAACAAAGCGGTCCTAACAATATTTACAAGCATATACCAACAACAGCAGATTACATGATACTTCCTGCTCACTTGCATGTGCATCTGCTCAAATCACACCTTGTCCCACAGTAAAAAAAAATATTAAGCCCTAAAATGCATTTCAGTGTGAGAGAAGCGCACAGAAGTTTTCTTACTGTACATGTTAATACACAGCACTGTAACATATTCACCCTGCCTCCTGTGTCTTTAAAAGGTCAAAGGGAGAAGAACAGTTTTGTAAAGAGGAGTAACTCAGGCATATATTTTTAGCTCACCTGAGTCAAAGCCAGCACCTTAGAGAGGGACTCGGGAACAAAGTCTGTGCTCCGCTGCTGTTTTTTCCCCCTCTTGCACCTCTCGGCTTTCTCCCCCTAGAGACCTGGCAGGGATAAGCGATTGGTCCCGTCACACCAGCAGGTGAAGTGGGAGGGGCCCGGCTCTGCTTACTTCCTTTAGAGTCAGCCAGTCACCAAGGAGACGGCGGTTATTAGCCAGATCAGCTCTCAAAGTGTTTGTTTCCACTGAGCCCCACAGCACCTTCAGCTGCGGACCCTTTGGATTTCCTTTCCCAGCTGTTTATCAATGGTTCAGTTTCTCTGTCTCTACAAATCTTACTCAGAATGCATTTATTAATAATGCAACACAGGTGAGAGACTTCATCTTACACGCTCTGATGGAGAGGCATCATATGTGCTGTATAGAATAGCAATGGAAAAATAGTACATTTTGCCATGTTTCTCTTCTCTTCAAACAAACTCATACAAGGATTCAGAGTAACCATGAATAGTTCATCTTTATTTTGAGGGAGGAGAAAACATAAATAAGAAAAACACGTTGTATAAGAAAAAGGTCAAATACAGTAAGATTATAAATTCATTAGGATTTCATCCGATCAAGATTAATCTACAACACGAAGCAGGAGAGTATTGTTCAAAACAAGCCACTAAAAAGCACATACATGGAGCGCTGCTTTATAATTGCATTATAAATTGCACAGCTCAGAGCTACGGTGCTTTTCTTGTTGTGGGTATTTGCTGTGTGTTCAGCTCTGTGCATCATAGTCCTGTTCGGTCTGGATGCTAATGAAACATCTACACCAGGAGCAGTTCACTCACCATACAAATATCAAGAGAACATTTGCTGAGTCCACTGATGGTACCTGGACCAAAAAAGACGTGCACAATGTTGAATTGTTGATAATCAGACTTGTAATATACAGTGCATCCGGAAAGTATTCACAGCGCTTCACTTTTTCCACATTTTGTTCTGTTACAGCCTTATTCCAAAATTGATTAAATTCATTTTTTTCCCTCAAAATTCTACACACAACACCCCATAATGACAATGTGAAAAAGGTTTATTTGAGATTTTTACAAATTTATTAAAAATAAAAAAATAAAATTTCTCATTTACATAAGTATTCATACCCTTTGTGAGACTAGATTCAGCTGTAAATTACACTGGTACAGTATGGAACACATGGCTGGCTAAATGGCTGTAAGTTATCAAGGGTCTGAGCTATCAAACGAGCCCCAAACCATCACTCTGTTGCCAGATATGGAGTAGATGTGGATGGATCACTTTAAGGGTTGTTTCTCCTGACTTTTTTCCCCATAGAGTTCTATAGGAAAATGAGTCCGGAGAAATAACCCTTGCAGTGATCCATCCACATCTACTCCATATCTGGCAACAGAGTGATGGTTTGGGGCTCGTTTGATAGCTCAGACCCTTGATAACTTACAGCCATTTAGCCAGCCATGTGTTCCATACTGTACCAGTGTAATTTACAGCTGAATCTAGTCTCACCCCCCAATTTCCATAGAGATCCATTCAAATGCAGAGAGGTTATAGTATCGCTTGTAACAGTACCTGAAAATAAGATATCGACAGTTTTTTGATGTTGATGGTCACAGACTTCAGGAAGTAACAGCATGTAAAGGATATGCGACCAAATATGAAATATGATACTTTAAAAATACGTTAAAGCAAAGGGTATGAATACTTATGTAAATGAGAAATTTTATTTTTTTATTTTTAATAAATTTGCAAAAATCTCAAAAAAACTTTCACATTGTCATTATGGGGTGTTGTGTGTAGAATTTTGAGGGAAAAAATGAATTTAATCAATTTTTGAATAAGGCTGTAACAACAAAATGTGGAAAAAGTGAAGCGCTGTGAATACTTTCCGGATGCACTGTATACACCAGTGTCATCTGAATATAAAGTGACAGGGCATACATTTGGGCCTTTTTTTGGGCTTCAACCTGGCCCGTTTCAGAACCTGGTGACCTTTTCCCCTTCCTTTATCATGAGGTCCGGTGCAGTGTCGATGAGCGCTGGGTCCATTTTACCCGACTTCTCCATCATCACTGCAGACTTGGAGACCTGGAGAAGAAACAGACAGTAGTGATCAAGCAAGCTCTGAAGAGCGCCACACCCACATGTGATGTCATAAGCAGGAGTAGCCTAATGTTATGTCTGATCAGGCGGGAAATATTATGCAGAAAATGCAGCTCTCCGTAAAAAACTGAACTCTGACACCTTACCTGAGATGATTCTGTACTGCAAGAGAAGCAGAACAAATCTCTCATTTGGAAAAACAGTTCAGGTCGAATCTTCCTCTGCTTACAGCCACCTGAATGGGCACATGTACAGTACATAGTGTAAATGTAGATTTCCTGTCTGCCTGTCTTTGTCAATCAGGAAGCTCTCAAACGCAACTTCAAATATTTACAGAGGAATTGTCACTGAGGAGAATCAGCACATATTCAAACAAATATGACATGGAAATCTGGCAGAAAAGGAGAAGGAAAGACGGCGATGACATGGCTTGAAGTCATGGTATTAAAGACCTTTGGTTACTCTACAGAGATGTCCTGCTCAAACACATTCTATTTACATATTGCATATATAAAATTGCTGTTTAGTGGATAAAGAATCATACACTTATAACAGGAATGGAAAAAAAATATTTTCTTTCCCTTGTTAGGAAACAGTGATATTCCTGAATGAACACATCTATCCTGAATTTTCGTAGTTTTGGTTCAGTGGAAGTCTTAACCCCCCCCTCCCAAAAAAAGGGTGACAGAGAATGCCTTACCTGTGATAGCACTGGTCACTAAGCCAAAAACGAGCGTCACCAGGGTGCCCAAAGGGCAAAAGTATAGATAAGACAGGGAGTACCACTCGTCCGCTAGAACAGGCCTGTCACTGCAGTATACAAAAGAGAACAGAGCTATCCTCAGTCAGAGTACCAGGAGTTAGACTAAACCTGTGTGTGTGTGCACTCGTCTACCTATCCAACTGGGGGCTATGGTATCATTACACATCCACAATGTTCAGGACAATTTCTAGGTCCCCTCTTGGCAAATGCTTTAAATCATGTTAAAATGATGAGCGCATGAAGGTTTTGTCACTTGTCAAATAATTTTAACTTTTCTATTGCGATAGATCCTGGGATGAGTGTCTTTGGCCCTCTCTCTCGAGGTCCCGGAATTTCCATAGTAATGTGTGAGGCAGCTCGTGAGTGGCTGTGGGCCTTACACAGGTGGCAGTGCTGTTAATGTCACTGCGCTGCTCCACGGTGCTGCGGTGGTAAAGTTGAGGTCTTGTGAGTGGTTGCAGCCTGCAACACTCACAGTGAGGGGGAAGGTCTTTGCTGGCAGAGGGGGGTACACCTGTGCCCCTATCCCCACCCAAAGTGTCATCACCAGTCCTGCAAACAGACCCACCAAGCCTCCCTGCAAGGGGCACAGCTTTTAAAACAAGTGTGATACAAAAAGTAATGTTCTACATGACAGAAGCCTTCAGTAGCACACAGTAACCTGGTTTTATTACTGTCCTTTACCTGATAAATGACACAGTTACATTTTTATCTGTTATCCCCACTGACAGAATCCCTCCCATATACAGTATGTCCTGCGAAGCCAAGTGTGTGCCTCCCTGAGGAGCTGCCGTACAGTCAGCACTGGCACGGGCCGGATTCGATCCGAGACCATGGTGCAGCTCACTCATAGGCCACAAGCTCTGCTTTTATCGAGTGAGCTACCTAGTGGCCCCAAGGGAATATCCTGCTAAATCAACAACCTGAACATTGTTGTCTCAACATAGGTGATCATTTATGCCAGTCAAATTCAATGTAAATTCAACATGATCCTTTGTTTGCATGCTTTTTTGACAGTTTTTTTTTCTCAAGCCTTTTTAATCTTTATCAATCAAAAATCTGAATTTCATTAAATCTATCAAATTTGTCTTAACATGTAAAATAGTAACCACTCTAAATGTTTTGTTAAACACCTTTCCACTTAATGCAGTACATGGACAAGAGTAGTGATAAAAAAATATATATTTTTTAAGCAACTTACAGTTGAATTTGCACATCGGAAGAACATGCCAAGGAAATAAACCCCAAGCAGCGGACCGCTGATCATGCCGAATATGGACAGTGCTGCCTTGAAAATTTTGCAGGAAGAAAAACAGAAAACAAATTGGTCATGACACCAATGCACCAACAGAGGGCACTGTAAAACCACATTTTAAGACATGGCACAAAAACTAACCTGCATTTACCTGTTCTGGACACCAACGCAGCATTTTAACTGCTTTTATGTTTTATGGACTGTAATATTGGCAAGTTAATAATTAATATGGTAGAAACTGCTATATTCTTCCATTTTAATAAAAATGCGAAACGCCTTTTCATAAAATGTTATATTTCTTTATTGTGTTATCAAACCGTAATAAAAATGTGTTCTTAACATGAAATCAACTTTGTCAGAAAGTACTGGCTCACTAAAATAGGGTGTATTTGTGTTGTCACGGGAGCACTAAACAGGTAATTGTTTGTACCTGTAGAATGCTTCCCATCATGGATGCTACAGCAGCCATTGCTATGCAGAGCACCCCAAAGAAGACACCTGGAAAGATACCTGTGCAGTGAGACCACGGGCCCGGCTGTCTGCTCTTTATTTCCTAAATATTATCTCATATGAGAAATTTAATACACACACATTTGCTCTTCAGATCTCAGTTATTGAATTGCTCTTCAAATTATTCATGAACGCTACTTCATTAATCCACAGCAGTTCAGTTTTTGAAGAGATGCTGTTACACTAATTAACAAATGGATTCTCATCCATTCTTTTAATTCCTGTTTTATGGTATCTCACAAATGTTTTTGACACAAATGACTGCATTACATATGAATCATGAAAATGTGCAGTTTAAAAATGAGTGACTGTTAAAGCCTGAGACTCACTGAGGCCCATGTTAATCCAGGAAACCTTTCGCTCGCTGAGGTTTGGCCATATGGGCTTCACAAAGTCCTCCACGGTGACAGCCACCAGGGCATTGATGCTAGAGGAAACAGTGCTAAAAATGCAGACACACACAAGTGAATAGAGTCCAGCCTCACTATAAGAGAAATAAACACATTCGCTCTAAAAGATGATTACCATAAGGTGCAGAGTCCAAATGCCACAATAGATAATGCAGAATTAAAACTTGCAGACTTGCCTATGCTTCAAAATAAGAGTAATATTTTATTCAACCATGACAGTCCAGCCTCACTGCCTCCCACTCGTAATAACACTGATCTGAGGTGGAGCAGTAAATGTGTAATGATAAGCTACCCTACTGATCACTGATCTGAGGTGGAGCAGTACATGTGTAAGCATAAGCTACGCTACTGATCACTGATCTCAGGTGGAACAGTAAATGTGTAATGATAAGCCACGCTTGCCCCCTGGTGTTTGTTTCACATATGCCCTCAGGATTATTACATTAAAAAGTTTAACTTCACTTTCTGCTTTTTATTTTTTGATAGTATTTCGGTTTTAGCATATGTTGATAGGCCCAGATAGTTTTTGTGTGCTATGAAGGATGGTTTGAAGGCCCACATGTATCGGCGTTCTCTTCCTGGTTTTAGTATCTAAAATACCCACATAACTTAGCAAAGTGCACTGATGTAGCTTTTTTGAAAAAATACCTAACCACGCCCCCTAGTGCAATCCCAGAGGTTTATATTTACTAGCAACATAATCCCAAAATTGTGCAAAAACACATGGGAAATCGTTGTACTAAGAGCTCGTACATATTTTAGATCCTAAAATATGCATACTTCGACTGCAATTGCAATTTTTTGACTTGAATCAGTATGGAACACAATTGGAAAGCTCCAGGATGATATGAAAAGCTCAAAAACACAATAAATATGTGTGTTGGCCTTTAACCACTCTGTCAACCTGCTGGCTTTATAATGACACTGTTCAATTCGCTCAAAAGCAGCTTATACATTAATGTTATGCCTCCAGGTTGTACATATGCATAACACCCAATTATTCTTCAAAATATTACATTTAATATCATTTTTGGTTTGAACTATTCCCCTATGGTATGCAGAAATACGTACTGGCACAATATAAAAAGGAATATACCCTATTTTTTTGGATTCTTTTTTTTAATTACTTATTTTTTTCTCCCCTTTCACCTGAAAATGAAAAATCACTGTTCCTTTACACAGATAGTGTACGCGATAGTGACAAAGGCCCGGATTTGGAACAGATATTTACTAATTTGGTGGGCGCCATCTTGAATTTGCCACCATTCTGGTTTAAATGTACTCATCTATTACTTCTGTGTTTTTCCTTAACCGCTTGGCTGATTCTTATGAAACTTGGCAGATAGTTATAACCAAGGTATATAAACCTCACCAAATTTGGTGGCAATAGGCTGAAATTTGACATTGACACGCCCAATTTGATTTAGAGTCACAGAATTTGGTGTACAGGTCCCTCTGCTCATATGTTAAAAGATGCCTGAATGACGAGCCAATGAATTAGCAGTGGGCGCAGCTTATCACATAAATGCTAATAATTCTGAAACCATTTGACATAGAGTTATGAAACTTGGTAGGTTGATTGAGCGTTAGATCAGGACTTCAATTACAATGGCTTAGCTCAACCAAACCACATGGTGGCGCTATAGAGATCCAAACATTCACTGTTCCCTTGCAGATATTTCTGACTTGCAACAATGACAAAAGCCTTGATTAGAAACATAGACATTTGCTTTTTGTGTCAACCCTGTCTTGAATTGTCCACCATTTTGTAGTGTCTGTGTTTGACAAATGCTGCTTATGCCGCTCGGTCCCCGGGAATCGCTGCTTGCAGCTATATTTATGTTTATGATTGTGAAGAAATGCCATAAAATGAATGTGTTTATATGTTAATAAAACATATGATATAACCTCTGGAAATATCACTGCACAAGCTGTTTTGAAGTTACTAGAGGAATGTTTTCTGGCTCAACACAGAAGGCAAATAACACTGGTACTGGAGACCTGCTTGAGTATGCTGTTTTTCTTTACATTTGAAAAAATCAGCAACCAATTTAGACCTAAGATACTAGGGCGGTGAGTTAAGTGTGGCCAACTGCTTTATTTGGTCAATAAAGTGCTGAATAACAGGAAAAACCTTCACACTCTGTGGCTGTCCAGGGAACGCTACTGCAGAAAACTGTACTGTGCACTTTGCTTTGCTGTTATCAGTATCTGTTAAGGTCTACCTTTAGTCCCTCACACTGTTCTCACCTTAAAGTTCCACTGTATGCAGCTGCCACAAACAGCCCAGGGACTCCTGGGAATTCTGCCAGAATAGCCATCACCAGATATGGAAGCATCTGATACAGACACATAGCAACACACACACATGCACACACAGGCAAGCATGCATACACACACAAAAATAAACACACACACAGGTACATACACATACACACATAGAATTACAATTCTACACTCCCGCACTGTCTTATCAAAAGATATTTTAAAAAGTGCCAGCTCTCCCCAGGCATGGATTTTCTGTTTGGGCTTTGTTTGGGGTACCTGGTCAAGTGCTCCTATGTCACCATTAGTCAGTGGGTCACAGTTTTTGAAGATGGAGTACATGGTGAGGCCGGAGAAGATAGCCAAGCTGACGGTTACCCAGAGCCCCACCATATTGACGTACAGAGACCTGTGGGATACCCAGGAAGGAAATGGTTTCACGCTCTCTGCTGTTTGACCTTTTCTAATCTCTGGCTTCAGGAAAATGTGTACGGCTTTCATCATCATCATCATCATCATCATGAATCATCTCAAACTCACAGCTTTGCCTGGGTCAGCGTACGACAGGAAATGTAGCGCTGCACCTGTGATTGGTTGATAGCGTAGATAGACACCCACATCAAGCTGCCGCCTGCCACAATGGTCCAGAATGTGTGTCGCTTCAAGGGGTCGGGATCAAAGCTAAGACATGGGAGAGAACCTCAGCCACTCAATCAGCTTCACTGGCACAACGTAATGGGTAGCCATGTAGTACAGTGGTTAGGGAACTGGGCTTGTAACAAAGGTTGTGGGTTTGACTCCCAGCTGGGGCAGTGTCATTGTACTCTTGAGCAAAGTACTGGCTCTGAATTGCTTTATTAAATATCCAGCTGTATAAATGGACTGCACGTAAAAAATCTAATAAGTGTAAGTAGCTATGGAGGAGAGCATCTACAGGTATCTGCTGAATGCCTGAAATGTATTATAATGTTTTTTTTGCAGAGCAATGGGCCAGCTCACAGGCCCAGTATGCAAGGCCGAAGCCTGGCTGTAATACCTCAAAACAGGTCTTCTATCTCCGGCAGTGATGTGTTGCACATAGTTGTTCTAGAGCACATCAGTGCAAAATGACTGACCCCTCCCCAATTCCGAAGCCCCACCCATGTTTGTGTGCTCACTCAAAGGCATTGAGGCGCCCCCCTTGGTAGGCGTCGTCCCAGATCTTGGTCAGGCCCCCCTGGAGCACTGCCCCCCGAGCAATGACAGCCACGAACCCAGCCAGCATGATCACCATCTGGAACACGTCCGTCCAAATAACGGCCTTCAGGCCACCCTGGAGAACAGAGCACACCCACGCTCGTATGACATCACAGAAGCACACCCACACTCATACAACATTACAGACGCACACCCACACTTATAGGACATCATCGAAGCACACCCAATCTCATATGGCATCACAGAAGGCCCAATTCGGCATGTAAAAATACATCTGTGCAAGTCACAGCCCTGAATTGCAATATCTATATGACATTTGACAATTATAGAAATATATTATAGCACAACACAGAGGAACGTTGTGGGAATTAGTTTAGGTCGATACTTATCGAATGCTTTCAAGGTGGATATAATGTTTTTGGGCTAGTGCAGACTCCAGACTAAATTCATTGTGAATGTGAATTCAGGTCACCACATTATTTTATTCCAGAGTCTTAACTAGAAGTTGGTTTCCGAGGAATGTGACCATGATTATTCGGCCTGTATGTTGCTATGGCAGTGAGGTGAAGTAGCGGATGGGTGTTCAATTTCTATCGCACTGACCAGGGTGCAGTAGAGAATGCACACAGCTCCCGTAGCCACCAGTACTCCCCACAGGTCAAGGCCTGTAACTGCAACAAAGAAACAAGAGAGAGTGTTCAATAAAATCATAACTGCTGTCCACATAAAAACACATCTCCCCCTTATAACTGTGTGTTTAAAAACAAAACAACTGTTTCCCTCCACACACTGAGTTACCGCTCCTTAATAAATTATCTTCGTCACTACCCCCAAAAATAATTTGATATCAGCAGCTGGTAGACTGACCAAATAAGACAGATATAATCAACAAAAACAAGTGTCACTGGCCTAAATTAGATGGGTAAATTATTTGATATTTCATTGTCTGAAGAAGGCATTTAGCTAATGGTGTTTCTGATCAATATTAAAGTGCTCTTTAGAGCGTAACTCACTCTGATTGAGGGCAAGTGCAGGGGCGTAAATCACCATTCCTGTGTACAGGGCCTGGGAGACAAAACAGTATTTATTAGATTGAAAGGAAACTTCAGCTTCTTTCACATTCAAAAGCACACAGAGTACCTGTGTAAAGTGTGCATCATCTTTCCATTAGTCTTAAAACAATCCACACTCAGCCAACAGTGGGAGGAAAGGCTTTTGGGACTGGGAGTGGTATAGCCACTGTACTCATCAGGTTAATAATAAATTTAAAAAAGCCAAGAAACAAGGAAGGGGAAAGTTTACATGAATCCATCATGGAAAAAACGTTGCCAAAAAAGCTTTACAGTGCACAATTATAAAGTATATTTATGAGATTTTATTTGTTTTTGAGCAAAACACGGTAATAGGAAGAACAAAGTCAAATGTTGAGGAAAATTACTGGACGTGTGTTAAAGCACTTTGGCTTTATGTGTTTGGTCTACTTACTGTTTGTACGATGTACATGCTTGTTCCAATCACCCGGATTACTTTGTTGAAGCGCATTTCCAAATACTGCAAAAGATTGAAATACATTCAGGAAAATATTCATCCAATATTTCAGGAATGTAAAAAGAGTGTTGAAATGTTTTAAAGGCTACTTTTGGTCTTTCTATGGGAAAATTACTTAATGGTTTATATAATATTTAACTTGATAATAAGTTAAATGTCACTGTGACATTGTAATAAATGTAACACTGTAAGTCAAAGGTTGTGGGTTTGTGTCCCAGCTAGGGCACTGCCATTGTACTCTTGAGCAAGGTACTGAACTGAACTGTTTCAGTAAATGTCCAGCTGTATAAACTGATTTTATGTAAAAAAACTTAATCTGTATAAATTGCTCTTGCAAACAGGATCTGCTCAATGCCAAAATGTAATGTAAATACAAATGCATATTTTAAAATTAAAGCTATTTACAGTAAATTGATCCCAGATCTCAGATGCATTACAGAATATGGCCTTTATTATGCGGAAGGATCATTTCTCTCTATGTCCTGTAACATCTTGTCTCTGGATGGGCTTTCTTCAGAAAGCAGTCATGTGCTTTATTAAATAATATTAGAAGTGGCATTCATTCTAAAGGTTCTCCACCAACATAACTGAGCACCACACCAACTGAAACAAATTGTTTCATCAATCGATTTGATGCAAATCATGCACTAGTTTCCTGTTAATTTTCCAAGGAAGAGTTTTTGGACACTTTTTGGATTGTTTAAAAGCAGCATTGCCAAATAATCTTTATGGACAAAGGCACCATTCAATCCCTTTTAAAAAATAAGACCAGATCAGCAATGATCAACAGCCTAGTATCAGCCATGCCTATTTTATTGATTTATACAACACTATAAACATAAAGGGCTCTATTTTAATAAACCAAACGCAATGGTGGACACAAGAGTAATCGCTTGGCGGTATCGCTCTGAGGGCGTGTTGGTAATTTCATGACGGCAATCTTGGCGCACCTTATGGCGGTATTGCTAAAAGGCTGGGTTTAAACGTCCAAGGTGTGTCTCTATGGTAGCCAATCAAATTGTTGTTCTCATGCTTTAAAAAAAAGCCAGTTGGAACGCAATCACTCCATGCAATTTCATAATGAGCAACCCAAACGCACTGGACCGTCAACGACAAGAGCGATTTTCCGCACAGGAATCAGACATACTTGCAACAGAAGTACAGGCTAGGACTGTAGTAATTTATGGATCACAATCCAAACCACCTCGTCTCCCAGAAGTTCGGAAGGCACGGGAGGAGGTGGCGAATGCATTAATTAGCCTACATTAGGTGATGTAGGCATAATTATGATTCAAATGGTAGGCTTATGATTCAACTGTGTCAATGTGTAATTTATATATTATAGGCTATTGGCCTACATGATCGCAAGTTTCTTGTAAGCTGTCCTGTTTTATTCTAGTAGTTTAAATTAAAATTAATTAATTAATAATAATTATAGGCTATTTGTTCATTAAATGGAAGTGTAATGTTGGCATCACCTATAGACACTACATCGAACTACATGACGAATAAGTTGCCAAATTGCCAGAGTCTATTGCGTTCCCGCTAAGAGGTGGTTCCAGCTGATCATAACGCAATGGGTTTTCGTTGGTTCAAATTGTCACTGAGCCGAAAGTATTTTAGAACACGCCCCAGACAGCGCCACCCATCCCACTGCAGCGCAAGCGAAAGGATGTTATGTTGAGAATTTGTTGATCCTAGCGGTATTGCTGAGAAACGCCATAGCGCCAGTTTTAAGACGTTGATGCTGTCAACAAGCTTGCGTTTGACTATACCGTCCCCTTGCGCTGGTTTGAAAATAGAGCCCAAAGGGCCCTATCTTGGTGATCTTGGCGTTGGTCTAAGCGCATGGCGTAAAGTCCATTTAGGGCTTGTCCAAATCCACTTTTGCTATTTATCGGCGTGTTTTTTGGGCGCTAAGCACGTCGCAGCGTGCAAGTGGGCTGAACCTGGGGCCCTATCTTGGCGATCTTGGCGCTTAGTCTAAGCGCATGGCGCTAAGTCCATTTAGGGCGTGTCCAAGTCTACTTTTGCTATTTTAACGGCGTGTTTTTTTGGCGCTAAGCACGGCGCATGGCGCAACTGGGCTGAACCTAGTCGCTTCATTAATTATAGGTGTGTCTTGGGCGTGACATTCAATAAACCAATCAAAATGTCATATCCCATTCCCTTTAAAAGCCTGCTTTTCCACCTTGGCGGATTGCTTATGATAGCGAAACAGACATGCTTGTGCGTGTTTAGTGTGATCAAGGAATAGGCTAAATGGAGTATGATCAATATTATTCGGACTAACCATTAGCCTATGAGTTCCCGGTAATTCCAGACAGGGCTGTTATTTTACAAAATATGTGCGGTTAAATTTCGTTAAAAGGACCTGCAACAGCTGAGAATAAGCTATCAATGGCTTCAGTCTCACCTTAGAAAACGCCAAATTAGCCTGCTTGTTCAGTGAATTTCGTTTGATTATGCAATGAAAGTGTCAAACATCAATTCCAAGAGGCTGTTCTCATGGAGTTCTCGAAGTTCAAGCTTCATCCAAAGTTCATTAGGCTACCTGCATAGTAGGCTAATATTGATTAATAACATACATACCGTTATTTTGCCTTAATGATGACACTAAATAGCCATACAATAAAGCTGTCAGGTTCGCAACCCATAAGTTCACGCATATTTCCCCTTGTTTAATAATGTCCTGTTTATGGAAATGTGACCAACCTGTTTTACTCGTAGCGTAATCCTTTAAAACAATCCACTTTCCCAGGAAGACCGTTAAACGTGCAGAGAATGGCATTAAAATTAATTGTGAATTAATTGTGTAACGTGCTGCAAATTTGTTTTAGTTTCTAATTAGAGGCTTAGTTCTCTTTAAAATCGTTTTGTTCAGTTAAGGAATAACGGGTGAAATCAGCTGGGTTTTAAACGGTGAGAGTATGGAAACCTGGTCACTGTCATTTAAAAAAATATGAAGTACGAAGAATAGCTAAGGTTACAATTTAGTTAACATGGTGACATCTCCGTTTTTTAACCATAGGCTATCGAAAAAAACCTTATGCACAGCGAATTCGCTGTAGCCTAGGCTATTTGAAAAACAATAAATGCAATATTCACTGGACAAGGTTTTGAACTTTTTTCAGTCACAAACCATTCTATTTACTTACAGGCTGTATTCATAGATAAACAGAGCTGTATTGTAATGACATCTGAAGCGCATTTTCAGAACTTAAATGTCCGTCTATTGCCGTGCGCGAGTTTTCCATTGAATGACAATTCACGCATTAGGTGCAAAGACAATTCGCGTATTAGGCTTGATAGCTATAGGTGTTATCAGCTCCTTTTTAATGGATAGCCATTGTCCCGTACCATCGCACATCGCCTGGATGTTGATGGAGTGGGCTGAGAGCAATGTAATGTGGCATTGTTTCCCTTCGCTGAGGGAAAAGTATGTGGACCTATGGAACCTTTTATTATTATGCATTTTTGATATAGCCTACACAATAATAATATTTCACATTGTGATCTAGATATTTTAGTCATGCCTGTGCACGCCCCTGTGTGTAACAGACAGGAGGGTATGCGCGTTGTGCACACGCCTATGTAGACGCACTTATATGCGCCGTTAAAATAGCATGTAAACAACTGCGACATGAATTTAGACCAGGTTTGTGGTGGTTCTAGCGCAAGCGCTTTCTGCTGGCTCAAGATAGCAATACGCCAAAAAGAATCCTGGTCACTCCTCATCTTAAGACCAACACACCCAGTTCACTTGTAATGGGCGCAAGAACACATGGGGCCCTATCTTACACCCGGCGCAAAGCGGCGCTAACCCAAACGCAAGTGTCTTTGCTATTTTACACCCGGCGGTAGGTTCATTATAACGCCTAACGCTCACGCCGTTTAACTAACATGTACTCTTGCGCCGTTTGGGCGTGTTGGTCTTAAGATGAGGAGTGGCCAGGATTCTTTTTGGCGTATTGTTATCTTGAGCCAGCAGAAAGCGCTTGCGCTAGAACAACCAGGGCCCTATCTTGGCGATCTTGGCGCTTAGTCTAAGCGCATGGCGCTAAGTCCATTTAGGGCGTGTCCAAGTCTACTTTTGCTATTTTAACGGCGTGTTTTTTGGGCGCTAAGCACGGCGCAAGGTGCAACTGGGTTGAACCTAGTCTCTTCATTAATTATAGGTGTGTCTTGGGCGTGACATGCAATAAACCAATCAAAATGTCATATCCCATTCCCTTTAAAAGCCTGCTTTTCCACCTTGGCGGATTGCTTATGATGGCGAAACAGACATGCTCGTGCGTTATTATCCCGGTAATTACTGACAGTGCTGTTTACGAAATATATGCTGTTAAATTTCGTTAAAAGCACCTGCAACAGCTGAGAATAAGCGACCAATTGCTTCCTTCTCACCTTAGAAAACGCCAAATTAGCCTGCTTGTTTAACGAATTTCGTTTGATTATGCAATGAACTCATGTTCAAGCTTCATCCGAAGTTCATTAGGCTACCTGCATTCTAATTTTGATTAATAACATAACTAACGTTATTTTGCCTTAATGATGACGCTAAATAGCCTACAATAAATCTGTCAGGTTGGCAACCCATAGGTTCAGCATATTTTCCCTTGTTTTATAATGTCCTGCTTATGGAAATGTGACCAACCTGTTTAACTGGTAGCGCAATACTTTAAAACTATTCACTTTCCCAGGAAGACCGTGAAAAGTGCGATGTACAGCAGGGGAAACAGACCTGCGCATGTAAAGCGAACATGCAGATAATGGAATTAAAATTAATTGTGTAACGTGCTGCAAATTTAGTTTCTAATTAGACGCTTAGTTCTCTTTAAAATATTTTGTTCAAGTTATGGAATTACAGGTGAAATCAGCGGGGTTTTAATAAGCTGAGGATATGGAAACCTTGTCACTGTAATTTAAAAAAATATGAAGGACGAAGAATAGCTAAGGTTAGCCTACAATTCAGTTAACTTGATGACATTTATCTCCGTTTTAAAAAAAAAAACATTATGCACAGCGAGTCCGCTGTAGCCTAGGCTATTTGAAAAACAATAAAAGCAATATTCACTGGACAAGGTTTTGAACTTTTTTCAGTCACAAACCATTCTATTTACTTACAGGCTGTATTCCTAGATAAACAGAGCTGTATTGTAATGACATCTGAAGCGCATTTTCAGAACGCAAATGTCCGTCTATTGCAGTAGCTACGCGGGTTTTCCATTGAATGACAATTCACGCATTAGGTGCAAATGACAATTTGCGCATTAGGCAGCTCCTTTTTAATGGATAGCCATTGTCCCGTACCATCGCACATCGCCTGGATGTTGATGGAGTGGGCTGAGAGCAATGTAATGTGGCATCGTTTCCCTTCGGTGAGAGAAAGGTATGTGGACCTATGGAACCTTTTATTATTATGCATGTTTGATATAGCCTACACAATAATAATATTTCACATTGTGATCTAGATATTTTAGTCATGCTTGTGCACGCCCCTGTGTGTAACAGACAGGAGGGTATGCGCGTTGTGCACACGCCTATGTAGACGCACTTATATGCGCCGTTAAAATAACGTAAACAACTGCGACATGACTTTAGACCAGGTTTGTAGTGGTTCTAGCGCAAGCGCTTTCTGCTGGCTCAAGATAGCAATAAGCCAAAAAGAATCCTGGCCACTCCTCATCTGAAGACCAACACGCCCAGTTCACTTGTGATGGCGCAAGAATACATGCTAGTTTAAGGACGTAAGCGTTAGGCGTTATTATGGACCTAGCGCCGGGTGTAAGATAGCAAAGACACTTGCGTTTGGGTTAGCGCCGCTTTGCGCCGGGTGTAAGATAGGGCCCCCACTAACCTGGTCTAAAGTCATGTCGCAGTTGTATACATGTTATTTTAACGGCGCATATAAGTGCGTCTACAAAGGCGTGTGCACAATGCGCGTACCCTCCTGTCTGTTACACACAGGGGCGCGCACAAGCATGATTAAAATATCAAGATTACAATGTGAAATAGTATTATTGTGTAGCCTATATCAAAAAATACATAATAATAAAAGGGTCCATAGCCTACCTTTCCCTCAGCGAAGGGGAATGCCATGCACATTAAATTGCTTTCAGCCCACTCCATCAACATCCAGGCGATGTGCGATGGTACGGGACAATGGCTATCCATTAAAAAGGAGCTGATAACACCTATAGCTATCAAGCCTAATACGCGAATTGTCTTTGCACCTAATGCGTGAATTGTCATTCAATGGAAAACTCGCGCACGGCAATAGACGGACATTTAAGTTCTGAAAATGCGCTTCAGATGTCATTACAATACAACTCTGCTTATCTATGAATACAGCCTGTAAGTAAATAGAATGGTTTGTGACTGAAAAAAGTTCAAAACCTTGTCCAGTGAATATTGCATTTATTGTTTTTCAAATAGCCTAGGCTACAGCGGATTCGCTGTGCATAAGGTTTTTTTCGATAGCCTATGGTTAAAAAACGGAGATAAATGTCACAATGTTAACTAAATTGTAACCTTAGCTATTCTTCGTCCTTCATATTTTTTAAATTACAGTGACCAGGTTTCCATACTCTCATCGTTTAAAACCCAGCTGATTTCACCCGTTATTCCATAACTGAACAAAACGATTTTAAAGAGAACTAAGCCTCTAATTAGAAACTAAAACAAATTTGCAGCACGTTACACAATTCATTCACAATTAATTTTAATGCCATTCTCTGCACGTGCGCTGCATGTTCTCTGTTTCCCCTGCTGTAAGTCGCACGTTTCACGGTCTTCCTGGGAAAGTGGATTGTTTTAAAGGATTACGCTACGAGTAAAACAGGTTGGTCACATTTCCATAAACAGGACATTATTAAACAAGGGGAAATATGCGTGAACATATGGGTTGCGAACCTGACAGCTTTATTGTAGGCTATTTAGCGTCATCATTAAGGCAAAATAACGGTATGTATGTTATTAATCAATATTAGCCTACTATGCAGGTGATGAACTTTGGATGAAGCTTGAACTTCGAGAACTCCATGAGAACAGCCTCTTGGAATTGATGTTTGACACTTTCAGTGCATAATCAAACGAAATTCGCTGAACAAGCAGGCTAATTTGGCGTTTTCTAAGGTGAGACTGAAGCCATTGATAGCTTATTCTCAGCTGTTGCAGGTCCTTTTAACGAAATTTAACCGCATATATTTTGTAAAATAACAGCCTTGCCTGGAATTACCGGGAACTCATAGGCTAATGGTTAGTCCGAATAATATTGATCATACTCCATTTAGCCTATTCCTTGATCACACTAAACACGCACGAGCATGTCTGTTTCGCCATCAAGCAATCCGCCAAGGTGGAAAAGCAGGCTTTTAAAGGGAATGGGATATGACATTTTGATTGGTTTATTGCATGTCACGCCCAAGACACACCTATAATTAATGAAGCGACTAGGTTCAGCCCAGTTGCACCTTGCGCCGTGCTTAGCGCCAAAAAAACACACCGTTAAAATAGCAAAAGTGGACTTGGACACGCCAAAAATGGACTTTACGCCATGCGCTTAGACTAAGCGCCAAGATAGGGCCCATGGTAGTTAAAGGACGTGAACGCAAGGCGTTATTATGAACATGCGCCGGGTGTAAGATAGCAAAGACACTTGCGTTTGGGTTAGCGTTGCTTAGCGCCGGGTGTAAGATAGGGCCCAAAATCTTAATCTCAATATTCCTGTTTTAGAAAGCGAATATGACTGCCTGTCCTTGAACCAAAAGAAAACGATAATACAAATACAAATCACAACATCCTTAATCTTGCTTTGGCAGATACTTTCCAGTGCTGGTAAATAACATAAATGAAGAATGATATTTCACTGTAAATTTTGAATATCCAGTACCAGTCACTCAGATTGCACCTATTTACTTATTTATTTTTAACAGATATGAACAAGGCCCTTAACCTGAATGGCTTCAGTAAAATATCCAGTGGCATTGTATGTAAAAGAGTATGTTGCTCTGTGTAAGTCGCTCTGGATAAGAGGGTCTGCTAAATTCCTAAAATGAAAATGGACTTTACCTCATAGGTGCTGGTGATCCCCAGGCGGTAGAAGAGGGGGACGAAGATCTCCGCTGTGAAGGCAGACATGATGGCGTAGGAGAAGCCGAAGAGCCAGAAGGGGGTGCCGTAACGATAGGCCTCCGCCGGGGTGCCGATCACAGTGATCCCCGACATAAAGCTGGCGGTAAGGGACATAGCCACGGGCACCGCAGTCATCTGCCGTCCCCCGAGCAGGAATTCGGCGCTGCTGGTCTCCTTTCGCCCCCTGATGGCCTGGAACAGCCCAATGGCTGCAGCCCCCAGGACCGTGCCCGCAAAAACTACGTAGTCCCACACTGAGAACGAGGGCACAGGCCCCCCCGTGCCAACCATGATTAAAGGAGCCACTGAAGACGTCACCACGTACCAACCCAGGAACTCGCCGTACCAACCCAGGAACTCGCCGTACCAAACCACTCAGTCCCGCTTTCACATGTGCAGTATCCTCGATGGATTCTTTTATTTAGTTTGTGTGTCCTGTTTTCATTTTACCTTTAAATATAGTTTGTAGGTGTCACCAAGAAACAGAAACAGTTCCTTAAAGAATCCCATTGGGAATAAAGTCAATCTGTTCTTTGTCAATTCTTTATCTGCACTGATACTGCAGATATATCTCTATTAATGACCAAACCAAAACACATACCTTGGCATTACCTGTAAAAACTGTTCATGTTGGTTTTATGATTCAGCATTCTTTAACTATTGAACAAATAAAATATATAAAAAAATAAGCATGAAAAGCTGTGTCCACAGACACGCTAATACCTCTACAGCTTTTGCGGTGTGTTCGGGTTTTCCTTTCTTGTAATTCTAACAAATTCCACTGCTGTCTTTCTGTGAAAACAAACACTTGAAAGGTCCTAGAAGTCAGGCTAGGTAGATGTTCCCCAGGCACAAACAGATAGAAATGAGTATCACCTGAGGGCTTGGGTTGACTATCAAGACTTTAGTTAATCATCCTCCAAGGAAGAGGGAGGCGATACAGGGAAGTGAGTAAAACATCTTCAGAGTGCAAATGGAGACTCCTTATCATGCCACAACTCCATAAAGTTTCATAAAGTAATTCGGTAACACAATAAGGGAACACACCTCATGCCTTAACTAATGCTCCACATGATTTAATGCATGTGAAGTAATGCATAATATATCATGGACTCAAAGTCAAATCTCAATATTAATAAATGATCAAGGCATTGTTAGTTCATGTGATTACTATACACTTAATGTATCATCAATTAATGAACATTAACTCAGTTAAGTCATACATTAAGTAACATGTCATCAAATTAGCTGCAAACCAGTTGAGTGGACAAAAGCTTCTTAGACCATCAGTGGTAGATTTATTAATTTTGGGGCCCAAAACAAAGCTTTGTTTGTAAAACAACTATACCTTTGTATCGTGTCAAGTATAATCACGCATTAATTATTATTCTTATTATTGGGTCATGCAGCATGTTTAGCTGATGGGAGCAGACAACCAGTTTCATAATTTGTGCATGAAGGGAAGAGTCAGGCACTGTTTTGCTGATCAAATGCACTGGTTTTCACAGGCAGACTTTGCTACCACCATACTGGCTACAAGCAGTATATACAGTTGCACTCAAAATTATTCAACCCCTTTCACTTTTTGCACAGTTTATTGTGTTGTACATTTAATTTTAAATGGATAGAATTGCCATTTTTGCCCATCAATCTACGCTCAATAACCCATAATGACAAAGTGAAAACATGTTTTTAGAGATTTTTTCAAATGTATTAAAATTGTAAACTGAAATCTCTCATGTGCATAGGTATTCAAACCCTTTGCTTTAATGTATTTTTGAAGTATCATATTTCTGGAAATTGGTGAAAACTTTGTGGTGCCCATTTTTTTTGCATGTTTTGAACAACCTTGAAATACACACCGAAATACCATCTTACCTGAATGTTAGCTAACAATACTACGAGTCTGATTCTTTCACACGTGCGATATTGTTTTTGGCCGGCAGAGCTATAGGCTACTTTACGTTACCTAGCTACTAAACTAATGCCGTACTTCCACGGAGAATTTAGGTGATCACAAAGTAAAGGATTCAACAATAGTTTGACTTGAAAAATGACGGTATAATCACTGAAAATAACCCAGATAGACTGTCGTCGTATTTTATTTGCTTTGGGTGCACCTTGGAGTGTTTAAGTGCGTTTGGTAGTGGATGCTACTAGTTTCCTACGAGTTGCGCTAGCATTAGCAATTTGTGTATGTCCAAAAGAAGGGACAGCATGGAATTATCTGAAAATGGTTTCCATCAATCAACTACATCATGGGTAAGTCGTAATTGAGACATTATGTCCAAAATTCCGAACTAACCCTTTAACTGGCGTCATGAGCAGACCAGGGCTGCATGTGGATGTTCTTTGCTGTTCCTTGTAGTTTAAATATAAAGTGTGATTAAATGAGAAATTGCCCTGGGCATTCCACTTGATTGTGTCAGAGCAGACCAACTGCTTGTAAAAGGAAAATGTGGAATCATTAACCTCCAACGAAAACACACAGTATGCAATCTGCCTCACGTTAGAACATATGAGGTCTAAATCCATTCAACTCATTTCTTCCTCTTGCTAGTTTTTAGTTTTTACTGTGTGATTTACCATTAACCATTGGAAAGGTAAGGAGTCAGGAAACAGACACAGAATGAACCCCAAGTCTTTTGGAGCACACTATAGCCTTGAATTAAGTCATTGTGTAATGATGAGACTGTTATCATCATGAATTCTCAAATGAACACAAAAGTGGCTATTTTATTCAGACAGTTTGGGGGGGGGGGGGGGGTATACTATGAAGCAGGATTATGGAGTTAGCTGGATAACTGCACTGAATAAAACCTGGAACAGCTCTTTTTACTTCAGTCCATGTTCCAGATTTGGGTTGAGGAACTTTGGGTTCATTCCATTTGCTTATTTTCACTCCTTGCATCCTTTGCTTGTGCCCTTTCCTCGATCCTTAGGACATGAGGAAAGATGCAAAGATTAGATACGAGAACGGAGGAATCGAGGCAACGTGCAATAGCCAAATAGAACGTCCTTGCTCAGTCAAGCATCAGTTGAAGCGAAGGCAATTAGTATTGATGTGTTGCACAGTAAGAGGCGAGTCAGGCGACGCAACAGGACAGGCAAGGCAGGCAATTGCCTGAGGCCACGAGCTTTGAGGGGGGCCCGACAGCTGATCACATTAGCCCTACGGCAATGACAATCTAAAAATGGGGGAACCCCCTTGAAACATGTGATGGGCAGTGCAGTGTGTAGCTTAATCGGAAACCCCCCTAGACGGAGTCCCATGTAGTTAGCAGCACAAAACGTTTGTTTGAATGAATAGGCGGCTTTTGAAATGAAGAGGATTTACCCCACCAGTTATCAGAAGAGAAAGAAAAAACAAGAAGATTAAAATGACCGCTACAAAGAGTGGGTTGTAGAATTTAATGTTCTAATGCTGGTACTTGAGCTCAGGAAGTTCAGTAGCAACATAATTGCTAGCTACTTAGCTAACGGAATCATAACGTCCGTGTAAGCACTAATTCCAGAGGGTTAAAAACATCCAGGGACAGTTAACGTTAGCTACGAAGGCGTTTGCTTCATAGGCCTGCTCTCAGGTGCTCCTGCTTGCTGGATCCATACCACAGACTAGAAAAATAAGTAAGTTCAAACTTTATGTGCATGCTCCTTGTAGCCTATTCATCATTGTACACGTGCCACTATTTAGAGTCATATTATGTTGACCAGCCAGAGTCTAGACTACTGTTGACTCTAATATGTGCAAAACAACTCGACTTTGTATCAAGTAAAATCATGCTTTGATCCTTACTCGGATAGTATTAACGAATAAGGTATACCTGGATTGCAAATATGAGTGTAAAGTGTAAACCCTTTAGTTTGGTAGAAAAACGCAAGAGTTTCTTACGGGAACCATATTAACGTTAGTTGCTTGCTGAAACTCCTGGCTCCTCTCGCCTGTCCAGTTCCTATATAGCAGGGGTCTTCAACCTTATCCCACAAGGGCCGGTGTGGGTGCGGGCTTTTGTTCCAACCAAGCAGTTACACACCTGATTCTACTAATCAAGGTCCTTAGAGACTATAGTGATTGATTAGTAGAATCAGGTGTGTAACTGCTTGGTTAGAACAAAAGCACGCACCCACACCAGCCCTTGCGGATAAGGTTGAAGACCCCTGCTATATAGGCTAGCCTACTAGTTCATTTTTAGGTTTATATGAGATAGCCTATTAGTTATTCCCCTAAAATGCCTAAACTGAATTTGTGAAGCTTGCCTGTTATTGTTATTAATACATTTTGAAACTAAACCCATTTATTACCCATCTGCAACGTGGAGTAGCTATAGCCTCTCTGGTTTATGTCTGCAGTTGGCTAATGCGATAGGCTGGATAACACAGACAGATAATAGTTTACAGTTAGCTAGCTACATAGGTAACTTAATTGACTCAAAAAGTTAGGATATTTTGATAAAGCTGCAAAAGTGCAAGGTTTTTTTCTAATGATAGGGAGAAGCTCACATGAGAGTAGCCTAACGTTATAACTCTGAGGGAATCCCCCCACCCCAACATGATTTCCTGCTCATGAAGGGTGATCACTCAATGTGTACGTGAACATTTAGATGTATGCTATAGAATCTGTTTTCTAATTGCAATAAAAACCAAATTGCTGGTTAAATTTAATCTACAGACTAAGCCTAAATGAATTATGCTGCCATTAAGGCAATTTGCTATAAGCTAGGATGCATATTGCTATAGAGTACTCAAGTGACTACGGCTGTGTCCCAATCCGGGGCTGCGTTCGAATCCAAAATTTATCCTTTCTTCCTGTCGTTCCCTTCCCTTGCTTCAAGGGGGGAATCCCCAAAATGCCAGGATGAAATATGGCAGCCACACCAAGAGTGATTCGGATCAAATTTAAGAAAGGGGAGGGAGTAATTATATTCCATCGCTTATCCTCCCTTCCACCAAGGGTATAAAATGCAAGCTTCCAGCAAGAAGGGAATCCCACAATGCAATGCTCCACATGGAAAGAGGGGGCGGTCACTACAGAACTATGTGGCGGTCACATTTCAACTCTATGGTGTTGCACTTCCGAAATGTTGCGAGGGCGGTTCGGTTCCGTTTTTGTTTGTTTGTTGAAGTCTCCCTCGAGGGAAGACAGCAAGGGAAGGTAGCGTGTTAAATTGGATTAGAATGCAGCCCAGTTTTTGCTCCACCCTCGTAAACTTTACTTGCAAACGTCACTTGGGGGAATCCCTTTTGAGACAAGTATGTACCCTCGGTCTCAATTTTAAGTGCGAGTCCAATCCGTTAGAAAGCCAAGTGAAGTTTGTGACATAGCCCCTGCACCCTCAACTTTTCTCAAAGGAACAAGTCTGCAAAAGAGCAGACTTGGCAAGCTCATATTACCCACAATTCACATCGAACATCCTGTTCAGTGATAATCACGTTAATTTTAAGCAGTATTATACATTAAAAGCGCATACAGCATGGAAAAGACGGTGGACAGGCTAATAAATACAGGTTAATCAAGTAGTAGTTTGCTATTTTGTATTTCATAATTTAGCAAATTGCTTCATGCAGCAACAGAGTAGCGTAGGCTACTGTGGGATGACGGTTTATTAGGCTACTCATCTCTCAATATTTTTCCGTAGGCTATAATCTGCCAGATAACCTAACAATCAAACACTTTAATTTCTCAATATCCAGGACAAATAGGTAATTAAACTTTGACGCAAAATGCGTTAATAACCTATGTCTTGCGAAGTGATCAATGAACAGCACATATTTGGGTAAATTTGTTTTTCTAGCTTGAAAGCATGCATTGCGCTCAATGCTGGTTCCAGAAATTCAAGAGGTTTTCCTCTTTAAATGTATGCTTTCTAATGTTTAAATCGTTTTGACTAAATCAAGTGCCGTCTTAAATTAATGACATTCTTTAACGTGATGAGGAGAAAACGCAATGCTAATGTGCAACTCAGTGAAAACGTTGGGATTAATTATTTCCACCCTTATTAAACAATCTCACGTTAGTTATCTCTTTGTCATTGTCATTTGTTAATCATTAGCCTATAGGCTACATAATTGTTCTCGATTATTCAGGGAATTTGTTTGATTGACATAGCCTAAGGAAGCAAAATAAACAGAAACAGGTTGAGAATATTTTTGGTTTAAATGCTTTATTCCAGCGCACGGGTTGTCCTACATATTTAAATGCTACAAAATTTTATGACACAAAAAAATATGATGGCTTTTGCTAACTTGCTGTATTTATTGATATTTGTTATTCAGAAGCCTAAATCAATTGCTTGACTGATAATTAATGTAAACAGGTTAATAGTTTCATCAGTTTAAAGGTAGGCTATGATGACAGACGTTTTACATGATGCAGCAGCATGGTTAACTTCCGAGTAGGCTATGGATGGGGTGAAGTGTATCTCAGTTCAAATAACCCGCTCTTACTTACTTTTAAACAAATTCTACCATCAATTCCCTAGATTGTTCAATATAACGCCCATTCGCAAAATAGCTATGTTAGCAAGGTGGTATGCACTGGCAAAAATGTCCAGAAGAGATGATAATAGCTGATTCGTTGAGAACAAGGGGCCAAGACTGGGCTTTCGTTTTGAAGCTCACTTCCAGGTTGGGCTGGGAACGGCAATTCTGCCGTTGCTCACTAGCACCACTGTGATTGGCTCCAGCATAGGTATTTCACCATGTAAGTCAATGGCAGCAATGTGGTCAAAATACTCAGTCAATAAATTTTTCCCACAAAATGTTTTTATTGCAATAGGTGCCTTTCCTTCACCTAATGCCTCTGCATGTGCTGATTTTTTTAAATATTGTGTCGTTTGGACAGGGTATTAACATATGTTCAGGACCAATCAGAGGGACTGGTTGAGTCCTCTTCGGCTCCACAGAGCAGACGCAGTTTGTACAAACCGGAGGCGAAAAAGACTTCCGGAGACTCAATTCGGTTTTTACGAGGCCGTGGGAAGGCAATGGGTGACGTCACAGTGACTTTGTCCATATTTTTATACAGTCTATGGTCGAGAACCACCCGTGCGTTGCAGTGATGGATATGTAGTCCGTTTAAGTGGACTACAAACCAGACTACAATCATTAAATCATTACTTTAAAAATTTAAATTGGAACATGCGATGTAGCCTATGCTCTATATCCTTATACCACACAGGCTAATCCAGGAACATTTCTGCTCATTCTATAAATCAGATTTCCTGAAATTGTCGATAGTCTCCGAAGCCCGCTCTATCTGTCATAGGGAATTTACTTCCAAAACCAAACTCTGCCCATGTCTGACGTACTCACTTGAGTACTCTACTGTCCTTGGGAATTGTCATCATCGCCAATGGGCATACATTTTAGTTGATAGCTGACCCTATTGCTGTATATCCAAACAATTTAAAGAAATAGTATTTACAACAACAATGCCAAATTATTTATTGAATTTAGGCCTTTTGCTGCGCTAAAAATTCATGGGGAACGACCATTTTGTAGCTGCTTTTTTGAAAATTTTCTTATGGGGGTGCATGCCCCCAGATCCCCCTAGTAGAGACTTAGCCCCCTTAAACATAGATCTCTGGTGATGCCCCTGCCCTGAAGCCCCACAGAAAGCGGTGTGGAGCGGATTTCTCGGCGATAACATCGCCTCCATTCATTTTCAATGAAGACAACACACCACTTACCCATTCGACCACCAGGACAAAGGATACCTCCATCAAATCACCAATTTTGGGGTAAGGTAACGGTTATGAATGTCGTTTTGGGAAAAAAAAAATCAGTCCGAAGGGCCCCAGGCAAAAACATGCAACATTTTCCCCACAGACACTAGAATCGCCTCTGTGCACAGTTGTAGGCTATCGCCTGCCAGTGGTCAGTGTGACGACAATGTTACTGGCCTTATGTTTATAGTCCAGTGACATTGTCACTCGACTGAAATCGCAGAACGTTCATGAACATTCTGTTGTCGTCCTACACTGTGGTCGTTGTAGTTCACAAAAAAGTATATGTTCACAATGGAGGAAGAAGCAGCTTTATTAGGCTACATCTCATGTCTGCTGCTAAAAAGGAGAAATTTCTCCTTTGGAAGAGTAGGCTAAATCAGCAGACATAATGAGATGATTTAGCCTAAAGCTGTTTCTTCCTCCATTGTCCTCTGTGTAGACATTCTTACACAATTTTCTCAGATGCAGTTACACCAAGTATAGCTTATTTTCTGTGTTTGATTTTCATGTAGCTACCCTGTGCTTTTTTTGTCCCAGGCCGCTGAAATAAAGTTTATAAATATAAATTTCGAGGTCACTATTGTTTGAAATATCATGCACCTTTCGTAGCCTATACCTGTCTGTGGGTTTTGAACAAGGTAGCAAATCATAAAACGGTTAATTAAACCTCAGAATTTATGCAACTTCTTATATAACTCTTACTGTTAGTAGGCAAACACGGAGGGCATAGGCTGTCTCAGGGATGTAAATAGCTACAAGGCAGAATTTGTTGGGGAATACAATTCTGTAGTTAGATACATGAGGTTCAAGCATGCAGGAGTAGGCTATTTCGCTCGTTACATCAAAGGCAAACGCATAGGCTACTGTTAATAATATGAGAGCTAAATCTAAGTTACTGTTAAAGAAAATAGCCTAACTTTAATGCATTCGCAGGCATAGCCTACATAAATGCTACAAAAGCTACAAATGTGTCATTGTAAACATTCACAATACAGACTAATATTGGTAACTTGTAGGAAGCGAGCTGGCGAAGGGTACATCAATGTATCCTACTGCGGAATTTTTTGCACATTTCTGGGTGACATCATTCCCCACCTCCTTTCCTCCACTTCTTCACTCCCCACCTCCTTTCCTCCACTCATCTCCTACCCAGAAATATGCAGAATTGTCTGTACGTTTGAAGAACAAGTAGTTCCATGTAAAGTACACAATATACCTGACATTGCGGTTCGCGTTGAGACATTAATTCATATTTAACAATTAATATGTAATTAATATTAAATCAGCAACATTAGATTAGGACACAAAGATCGGTTTCCAGGGTACGGGGGAGAGGAGGTGGTAGTGGAGGAAAGGAGGGTGCAAGTATTGGGACACACCCCCTATCTCTGCCATATGGCGTGAATGCAGGTTTCTTCCTTTCCTGTTTTTTTCAGTTCAATTCAATTTTATTTGTCATATGTATACAATACAGGCATGCATTGCAACAATGAAAAGCTTAGTCTTGTAGTTTTATTGGCAGACTGACTGCTGAAAAGTGTATTGCTGCCACCTACTGGACGCTGTGTTTTCAACCTGCCAAAAACCAAAGTCTCTGCATTACACCTTCACATGTAGCCCAATGGAGGACAGGAAGACCGTGATCAGTTTATATACATCACTTCACCGTTCTGCAGGACCCAAGATGGTTTTCAATGTGAAAGTGGTCACACCAGTCCAAGGAGAGAGTAAAGGACTGCCCTCCGCACAATTCCTGGCAGTCCCCTAAATTGCTCTCTTCCTTCCCTCACAAATCTGATGCCACTGTCTCTCAGCTGCTGAATCTGTGCAGATTACCACTTGCTCTGGTCGCACATCTTCTACCCACCCCAGCCGCCACCAAATCGCCAGTAATTCTGCAGTAAAAACAGAGAGGCTATTTTCCAGTCTTTCACCAAGTGAAACACCATATTTAGGAATAGAAACTGCACACCCAGTTCTTCCACTTTCTGGAGCCTTCGACCCATCAGTGTACACCTGAAGAGAGGAATCCTACACCCTTTTAATATGCTTCTCAACTAATTGATATATGGGTTGATCCACATCACCAGCAAATACTAGAACTGGAACTGTGGGCTACACTATTAACGGTGCAATTGCCACTTCTGCCACACCCAGATGCTGCGCAAATGCAGCAATAGATCATAGAGCGTATACAGGAACTGGAGAGGGTGGGAGAGGCCAGGCAGTGATGCTTGCTGAGTGCCCATTTAATTCAATTCACGCTGATTTAACTACCAAAGAAAACCTCATCGGTCATTTTTTTTGTATAAGACACCACAGTGTATTATACCCAGCAACACAAACAGGCTGAATTGCTTAAAACCATTCTGTTCTAACAAACTGAAATAACAGTGAATGGCAACATAAATATTTGATGCCATTGTAGAAGAAAAAGGAAAAAATTAATTTAAGATTATGTGGCTTTGATCAGAATAAGATGAATCTATAACAGGAAGCAGGAGAGTATTGTTCAAAACAAGCCGTTGAAAAGCATACGTGGAGCACTGCTTCATAATTGCATTATAAATCGCACAGCTCAAAGCTATGGTGCTTTTCCTTGGATGCTTTTTTTTTTGGATATTTGCTGTGTGTTCAGCTCTGTGCATCATAGTCCTGTTCACTCTGGATGCTGGTTAAGCACATCTACACCAGGAGCAATTCACTCACCATACAAATATCAAAGAGAACATTTGCTCTGATGACATCTGGACCAAAAAAGACATGCACAATGTAGAGTCGTTGATAATCAGGCTTGTACATACAGTATATACACACCAGTGTCATCTGAATCTAAAGTGACAGGGCATACATTTGGGCCTTTTTTTGGGCTTCAACCTGGCCCGTTTCAGAACCTAGTGACCTTTTCCCCTTCCTTTATCATGAGGTCCGGTGCAGTGTCGATGAGCGCTGGGTCCATTTTACCCGACTTCTCCATCATCACTGCAGACTTGGAGACCTGTAGAGGAAACAGACAGCAGTGATCAAGCAAGCTCTGAAGAGCGCCACGCCCACATGTGATGTCATAAGCAGGAGTAGCCTGTGGTTGATTATGTCTGATCAGAGAGGAAATATTAATCAGAAAATGCAGCTCTCCGTAAAAAAACGGAACGCTGTGTTTGCCTTACTCTGTATATGTACAGTCTGAGAGGCCTTACCTGAGACGATTCTGCACTGCAAGAGAAGAAGAACAAATCTCTCTTTTGGAAAAACAGTTCAGGTCGAATCTTCCTCTGCTTACAGCCACCTGAATGGGCACATGTACAGTACATAGTGTAAATGTAGATTTCCTGACTGCCTGTCTGTGAATCAGGAAGCTCTCAAACGCAACTTCAAATATTTACAGAGGAATTGTTACTGAGGAGAATCAGTGCATATTCAAACAAATATGACATGGAAATCTGACAGGAAAGAAAGGAAAGGAAAGTGATGACATGGCTTGTGGTATTAATGACCTTTATTTACATTTGTACACACTATACCGGGATGGCCTAACACATCCATTTACATATTGCACATGCAAAATGTGCTGTTTAGTGGATGAAGAATCACACACTTATAATAATAGAAAAAAAAGGGTCACAGAGCATGACTTACCTGTGATAGCACTGGTCACTAAGCCAAAAACAAGCGTCACCAGGGTGCCCACAGGGCAAAAGTACAGATAAGACAGGGAGTACCACTCGTCCGCTAGAACAGGCCTGTCACTGCAGTATACAAAGGAGAACAGAGCTATCCTTAGTCAGAGTACCAGGAGTTAGACTAAACCTGTGTGTGTGTGTGTGTGTGTGTGTGTGTGTGTGTGTGTGTGTGTGTGTGTGTGTGTGTGTGTGTGTGTGTGTGTGTGTGTGTGTGTGTGTGTGTGTGTGTGTGTGTGTGTGTGTGTGTGTGTTTGTGTGTGTGTTTCCATGTGTGTGCATATGTGTGTGTGTGTGTGCAAGTGTGGGTGAGCAAGTGTATGTATGTGTGCGTGAAAGTTTTCTGGCTCATAACATAACTTAATGACGAGAACAGGCCATTCAGCCCAACATGCTCACCATTTTCCTACCACTAAAGGGTACCTAGTGCCTAGTTACCTACAAACTAGATGGTATCTAAGCACCGTATCAAGCCTGGTCTTAAAAACACCTGGAGTTTCTGCCTCTACTACATGACCTGGAAAGCTATTCCACACAGCGACTCGACTACTCTCTGTGTGAAGAAGTACTTCCTCTTATCTGTGCGGAATTTACCTTCTATGCCCCCTCATTCTAATAGCAGAGTTAAACCTGAAGAATCTCTTGTAGTTTGCTTTGTTAAGCCCTTTAATGAATTTAAAAGCCTCAATAAAATCGCCCCTAAGTTTCCTTTTACTAAGCTTAAAGACATTAAGTGTACCAAGTCTTTCCTCTTAACCTTTTATCTTTCATAACAGAAATACATTTAGTTGCCCTTCTTTGAACCTTATCCAGAGCCTATGTATCTTTTTTGTAATATGGTGCACAGAATTGCACACAGTGTGGTCTGACAAAGGTATTGTATAATATAAGCATAACTTCCATTGATTTATACTCAATACTTTTGGCTATATATCCCAGCATCCTGTTAGCCTTTTTTTTACTGCTACAGCACAATAACTTTATAACAACTACTACTCCTAAGTCTTTTTTCAAATTGAGCACATTCCAATTTAGCTTCTCCCATAAAGTAGTCCTGCCTTATGTTTTTATTTCCTCCACCCATGTAGAACTTTACATTTATCTATATTGAATTTAATTTGCCAGGTTTCCTCCCACATCTGGATTCTGTTTAAATCTTCTTGAATTACTTTAGTAGATTCAATACTGTTACCTAAACCTCCCAGTTTTGTATCAACAGCAAATTTAACTAATGTACTTTCAATGTCCCTGTCAAGGTTATTTATGTAAATATTCCTTAGAAGAGAGAGAGGTCCCAAACCGACCCTTGTGGGACTCCACTTCCCACAGTACCTTCCTCAGAGAAGATCCCTACTACTATTCTTTGTGTTCTACCCTGTAGCCAGTTCCAAAGTTCCAAACCCATTCTGAAATGCGTCCTGTAAATCCAACTGTCTTAATTTTGATAATGAGTCTCCCATGTGGTACCTTATCAAATGCTTTTTGGAAATCTAACTATATATTATCATAAGCCTTGTGCAATCAAAACACTTGGTAGCTTCGTCAAATAATTCCAAAGGGTTTGTCTGGCATGACCTTCTCTTGCGAAAACCATGTTGGCTATCCCTTAGGATGTTGTTATTTTCAATAAATAATTTTATCTGATGATAGATCCCAGTATCATGCTAATTTGAACTTTTCTATTGTTTGAACTTTTCTACGTTGGAATTGTTTCCATAGTAATGTGTGAGGCAGCGGCAGTCTGCCCCCTGCTGGTGAGTGGCTGTGGGCCTTACGCAGGTGGCAGTGGCGTTAATGTCACTGCGCTGATCCACGGTGCTGCGGTGGTAAAGTTGAGGTCTTGTGAGTGGTTGGAGTCACAGCCTGCAATACTGACAGTGAGGGGGAGGGCCTTTTCTGGCAGAGGGGGGTACACCTGTGCCCCTATCCCCACCCAAAGTGTCATCACCAGGCCTGCAAACAGACCCACCAATCCTCCCTGCAAGGGACACAGCTTTTAAAACAAGTAATGCGGAGGAGGGGGTGGATAAGACCAGATCATACGTGTGCACAAAGAGCAAGTCACGGGTGCCCGAATGGCTAACAGGGGTCACTCGAGCAATGAGCAGTACTATCCCCTCTGACTAAATCCATCCCATACATCTCTTGGGAGACGCAAAGCCAATTGTGTGCTGCCATGCGGCCAACTGAACATATTTTTCTCAACACTGACGATAATTTATGCCAGTCAAATTCAATGCAGATCCCACATGATCCTTTGTTAACATGCCTTTGTGACGGTATTTTTCTCAAGTATTTTTTATCTTTATCTTTTTATCTATCAAATAACTGAATTTCATTAGATCTATCGAATGTCTAGACGTGTAAAAGATTTATAAATCTAAAACACTAACCACTCTAAATGTTTTGTTAGACACCTTTCCAGTGTCTTAACGTCTTAATACAGTACATGGACAAGAGAGTAGGGAGGAAAAAAAATTAACTTACAGCTGAATTTGCACATCGGAAAAACATGCCAAGGAGGTAAAGCCCAAGCAGCGGACCGCTGATCATGCCGAATATGGACAGTGATGCCTTGAAAATTTAGCAGGAAGAAAGAGAAAACAAACTGGTCATGACACCAATGCACCAACAGAGGGCACTGTAAAACCACATTTTAAGACATTGGCTAAAAACTAACCTACATTACCTGTTCTGGACACCAACGCAGCATTTTAACTGCTTTTATGTTTTATGGACTGTAATATTGGCAAGTTAATAATTGATGTGGTAGAAACTGCTATATTCTTCCATGTTAATAAAAATGTGAAAAGCCTGTCATAAAATGTTATATTTATTTATTGTGTTGTCAAACTAATAAAAATGTGTTCTTAACATGAAATCAACTTTGCCAGAAAGATACTGGGCCACTGAAATAGGGTGTGTATGTGCTGTCACAGGAGCACTAAACAGGTAATTGTTTGTACCTGTAGAATGCTTCCCATCATGGAAGCTACAGCAGCCATTGCTATGCAGAGCGCCCCAAAGAAGACACCTGGAAAGATACCTGTGCAGTGAGACCACGGGCCCGGCTGTCTGCTCTTTATTTCCAAAATATTATCTCATATGAGAAATTAATGCATGATGCAAATACTAAAACTAGCTGTATAAAACACACATTTGCTCTTCAGATTTCAGGTATTAAATTGCTTCAGTTTATTTATGAACACTTTAATAATTTAAATAATAAGTTAAATTTTGAAGAGATGCTGTGCTACACTAATTAACAAATGGATTCTCATCCATTCTTTAATTCCTGTTTTATGGTATCTCACAAATGTTTTTGACACAAATGACTGCATTACATATGAATCATGAAAATGTGCAGTTTAAAAATGAGTGACTGTTAAAGCCTGAGACTCACTGAGGCCCATGCTAGTCCAGGAAACCTTTCGCTCACTGAGGTTTGGCCATATGGGCTTCACAAAGTCCTCCACGGTGACAGCCACCAGGGCATTGATGCTAGAGGAAACAGTGCTAAAAATGCAGACACACACAAGTGAATAGAGTCCAGCCTCACCATAAGAAAAATAAACTGATCACTGATCTGAGGTGGAACAGTAAATGTGTAATGATAAGCTACGCTACTGATCACTGATCTGAGGTGTAGCAGTAAATTTGTAATGATAAGCTACACTATTGATGACTGATCTGAGGTGTAGCAGTAAATGTGTAATGCTAAGCTACACTATTGATCACTGATCTGAGGTGTAGCAGTAAATGTGTAATGATAAGCTACACTACTGATCACTGATCTGAGGGGGAGGAGTAAATGTGTAATGATAAGCTACAGTATTGATCACTGAACTGAGGGGGAGGAGTAAATGTGCAATGATAAGCTACACTACTGATCACTGATCTGAGGGGGAGCAGTAAATGTGTAATGATAAGCTACACTACTGATCACTGATCTGAGGGGGAGCAGTAAATGTGTAATGATAAGCTACACTACTGATCACTGATCTGAGGGGGAGCAGTAAATGTGTAATGATAAGCTACGCTATTGATCACTGATCTGAGGGGGAGCAGTAAATGTGTAATGATAAGCTACACTACTGATCACTGATCTGAGGGGGAGCAGTAAATGTGTAATGATAAGCTACACTACTGATCACTGATCTGAGGGGGAGCAGTAAATGTGTAATGATAAGCTACACTACTGATCACTGATCTGAGGGGGAGCAGTAAATGTGTAATGATAAGCTACACTACTGATCACTGATCTGAGGGGGAGCAGTAAATGTGTAATGATAAGCTACACTATTGATCACTGATCTGAGATGTAGCAGTAAATGTGTAATGATAAGCTACCCTATTGATCACTGATCTGAGGGGGAGCAGTAAATGTGTAATGATAAGCTACACTATTGATCACTGATCTGAGGGGGAGCAGTAAATGTGTAATGATAAGCTACGCTATTGATCACTGATCTGAGGGGGAGCAGTAAATGTGTAATGATAAGCTACACTACTGATCACTGATCTGAGGGGGAGCAGTAAATGTGTAATGATAAGCTACCCTATTGATCACTGATCTGAGGGGGAGCAGTAAATGTGTAATGATAAGCTACACTATTGATCACTGATCTGAGGGGGAGCAGTAAATGTGTAATGATAAGCTACACTACTGATCACTGATCTGAGGGGGAGCAGTAAATGTGTAATGATAAGCTACACTATTGATCACTGATCTGAGATGTAGCAGTAAATGTGTAATGATAAGCTACCCTATTGATCACTGATCTGAGGGGGAGCAGTAAATGTGTAATGATAAGCTACACTACTGATCACTGATCTGAGGGGGAGCAGTAAATGTGTAATGATAAGCTACACTATTGATCACTGATCTGAGGTGTAGCAATAAATGTGTAAGGATAAGCTCATTACCGATGTGGCAGTCAGTGGCAATCAGCAGAACTGGAAGCAGGGGCCCCACCATGGATTTTTCCCCCCTGAAAATATCTCACTTTGCACCCCATCACCCCAGAAATTCATATGTTCTAATATTTTATGAGGGCCCCCTGGAATCGTCCTAACCGTTCCCCAACCCCCAGTTATTCTTGTTTACATTTGAAAAATCAGCAACCAATTTAGGCCTTAGACATCATAGGAGTTAAGTGTGGCCAACTACTTTATTTGGTCAATAAAGTGTTGAGTAAAAGGAAAAACCTTCACACTCTGTGGCTGTCCAGGGAACGCTACTGCAGAAAACTGTACTGTGCACTTTGCTTTGCTGTTATCTGTCTATCTTTAGTCCCTCGCACTGTTCTCACCTTAAAGTTCCACTGTATGCAGCTGCCACAAACAGCCCAGGGACTCCTGGGAATTCTGCCAGAATAGCCATCACCAGATATGGAAGCATCTGATACAGACACATAGCAACACACACACATGCACACACAGGCAAGCATGCATACACACACAAAAATAAACACACACACAGGTACATACACATACACACATAGAATTACAATTCTACACTCCCCCACTGTTTGATCTAAAGATATTTTAAAAAGTCCCAGCTGTCCCCAGCCATGGGGTTTGGGGTTTGTTTGGGGTACCTGATCAAGTGCCCCTATGTCGCCATTGGTCAGTGGGTCACAGTTTTTGAAAATGGAGTACATGGTGAGGCCGGAGAAGACAGCCAAGCTGACGGTTAACCACAGCCCCACTATATTTAAGTACAGAGACCTGTGGGATACACAGGAAAGAAATGCTCTGTGCTGGTCCCCCTCTTCTCATCTCTCGCTTCATTAAAATGTCTACGGCTTTCATCATCATCATCATCATGAATCATCTCAAACTCACAGCTTTGCCTGGGTCAGCGTCCGACAGGAAACATAGCGCTGCACCTGTGATTGGTTGATACCGTAGATTGACACCCACAGCAAGCTGCCGCCCGCCACAATGGTCCAGAATGTGTGTCGCTTCAAGGGGTCGGGATCAAAGCTAAGACACGGGAGAGAACCTCAGCCACTCAATCAGCTTCACTGGCACAACGTAACGGGTAGCCATGTAGTACAGTGGTTAGGGACTGGGCTTGTAACTTATACCCCATTTCACACACATAACTCGGGAATGACATGGAATATTGAACACAGCTTCGACCCGCGTTTGACCCATTCATACCACACTATGGCAAGTCCTGGGTCGTCGCCATTCACACAAGACCCGGGTCCGCAAGTTTACTTCTATAAATGTTCCATTTTTTCCTGCTCTTGCAGCTAGTTTGGCAGCCAGCTAGCTAGCGTATACAATGTAGTTTGCTGTTACGCTAGCTTAACCCATGTAACTCCTGAATTGGTAGCCCAGTGTGTTCCAAATCTTGCAAATTATTTTATGTAAAAACTCTGTAAGTCACGTATTATTTATTTAATAGTCTATTCACCATCACAAAGCCTATTTACCACACAACAATCCTCTCCTTGTGTGACTCTTGCTGTGAATCAGCGAAATTTAAGATAATTCCAGAGTTGTTCGGTTGTAATATAGCCTATACATTCCCGTGAATAGCCTAGGGTTTCCATCATTTATATATAAGTTTCGGAACATAGTTTCTGCAGAAGTTAAAGACATTACAATATCGAGGGTCAGTCAGCATGATGCGTACAGTAACCCGTGTCGCCCCTTTCACACCGAAGCCGAGCTGTGTCTGACCTGCGTAAATCCTGGGTCGTGAGCAGGGTCATGGACCCGGGTCGGATAACCCAGGTTGACCCATTCACGCCAACAGCAAACACAGGATTTACCCGGGTCATTGCTTCGGTGTGAAAGACTGATTAAAAGTTGCAGGTTTGATTCCCTGCAGGGACACTGCCATTTTACCCTTGTACATTGTATATGGAGAAAAACCTAATTAACTGCATTTTGATATCCTTAAATAACTTATTATTGCGTATAACAAAGCAGTTCAATCTGAGAGACAGACCTATTTCTCAAAACTTCAGAAAACACGAAAAACCCCAGGATACTGTTTTCAACCATTGATCGCCTACTCAACCCAGGCCCAGCCATGGATCTAATTACCCAGGCCTCCACCTTAAATCACAATGTGTTTGCTTCATGGACAAAGTTATTAACATTATATCTAGCATAGCATGCACCCCTGGATTTACAATAGCGGACTCCCTGTTTTCCCCAATCCCATTTAAAACGAATAGATTTGCATTGATTAGTGAGGATGCATTTTGCAAGATGCGGATGAAGCCATCCACTTGTTCCCTTGACCCTATTCCCTTTAACTTTTTTAAAAACTATTTTGATGGTTTGTCGTTGAACACACAATACATTATAAACTCCTCCTTAGAGGCGTTTTCCAAAATGCCTGCAAGACTGCCATTGTAAAGCCGTTGCTTAGGAAATCAAACCTGGACAGTTCTGTCCTTAGCAACTGTCGGTCTATTTCCAAATTTGCCTTTGTTAAGCAGTTTTTTTTTTTAAATGAATGAAATGAATACCTCAACGAAATTAGCATTCTGGAAAATTTCCAATTAGGTTTTAGAGCATAGGAGCGAGACAACTTTGGTTAAGGTTGTGTCATGGTCTCCTACCTATTTCTCGCTTTCCACGCCTAATCCACGTTTCCGATCTATCGGATTTTCCGCGTTCCGTTGCGGGATTTTATTTTACCCAGGTAATTATTCTTTTCACCTGGCTTACCTGGCGCCAGGTATTTAATCCCCTGAGTTCCGCTTCCGGGCGCTTCGAGATCATTTCGTTTTCCTACGAATGTCAGGGCTTAGTTGTTTTCTCTGTCTGCCTAAAAGATCTGTTCTTTTGTTTTTTTGCAGTAGACCTTAGACTGCCTGAAGCTCAGGGGATTGCTTTTCAGTCCCCTTACTTTTCTTTTGTCTTTTCCTCTCCTACTCTCTTTGTCTCTGAGAGTTTGAGTTTTATTTTATTTTCATTCATTTCACCAGTTATCGGGCGTTATAGTCACGTTCCGAAGGTGCCTTGTTTTTTCCTGTTCTTGCCTTTCCTACTTTCTTTATTTTCGCCAGTTTCTTTGCTATCCCGTTTCATTAGGGTGTTTATTGTTTGGCTCTGCCGAGGAGTTTTCTTCCTCATATACCTCTGCACGTGTTACGTGGCTATCCCGTTTTCCAAGGGTGTTTTTTATTTGGCTACGGCCGGGAGGTTTTCATCCCTTTTTCCTTTGTTGCGTTTGGCTCATCGCAGTAGCGCTTCAAACCCCTTACAGGTTGCAAATAACCTAAGATTAAGTGCGGACACAAATAATGTGTCCCTGCTTATTCTCTTGGATCTTAGTGCTGCATTTGACACTACAGACCATAGCATTTTAATCAATCAGCTTGAGAAATGGGGTTGGTCTTTCAGGCACTGTTCTAAACTGGTTCTGTTCATATGTTACTGGGAGAAGTTTCTTTGTAAAACTAGGAGACCATGTTTCACACAGCGTTAATATTGAATATGGCATTGCGCAAGGCAGTATACTCTGGCCTTTATTGTTCTCCCTCTACATGCCTCCATTGGGCAATATAATTCACCAGCATAACGTGAACTTACACTTTTATGCTGACGACACACAACTGTATGCTTCTGTAGAGTCAAGTGAACCAAATGCTCTCTGTGCACTGACAAACTGTGTCTCTGCTCTAAATGATTGGATGGGAAATAGAATTTTGGTTCTCCCCCCATTTAAAAGTTATCAGTTGGTCCAAAAACCAAGAGATTTACTCTATACCTGAAATTAAAAACCAGGGAGTCACTTGATTCTGAGCTCAATTTCAAATCTCACACTAATAAGGTGACTAAGAATGCCTTCTTCCACCTCAGAAACATTGCTAAAGTAAGACCATTTATAACACAGCAGGATGGTGAAAAATTGGTGCATGTTTTCATAACTCGTTGCCTGGACTACTGTAACACACTTTATACTGCCCTTCTAAAGAAATCTATCGACAAACTTCAACTCATTCAGAATGCACCAGCCAGAATTTTAACCATTTACATTTTTATATTTGTTTATATACATTCTATTTTGTTATTCTATGCTTACTATGTTGTTATCATGTTAATGTTTTTATTTTATTTGACATTTTTATTTTATCATGTTCGGAAAGCACTTTGAGCTGCATTTTAATGTATGAAAGGTTCTCTATAAAATAAAAAATAAATTAAAAAACAGAACTCGGATGAGTGATCATATAACTCCTGCACTGTCTGAATTACATTGGCTCCCTGTGTCCTCTAGAATTGATCTAAAGGTTCTTTTACCGATCTATAAAGCTTTAAATGGTTTAGCACCTACTTACATATATGACAGTCTGTCATTTTACACCCCAGTCCATCCCCTAGGATCCTCCTCTGAGAACTTAGTAAATGTGCCTAAAGTTGAGCATAAAACTACAGGACAAGCTGGCTTTTGCTATGGAACACATTACCCAAGGATCGTAGAGAGGCAGGCACTGTAGATTGTTTTAAGAAGCAGCTAAAAACTTTTTATCGTAGCTTTAATTAGAATTGTTGAATTAAAAATAAATTCTTTGTTTTTTTTTCTTATTCCTTATTTTGCCTATTATCTTACAATGTATTTTATTTTTATTTTTATTTTACTATCTTGTTGCTGTTTTATACCCCTTCTTCCACCCATGTTGCTTTTATTTTCATACATTTATTGATACTATATTGTTATTTGTAATTTTTTGTGTCTTAATTGTGTTTGTCATTGATATGTACATTGGCCATTTGCCTGTTGTGAAGAACTTTGAGCTGCTCTGTGTATGAAAGGTGCTATATGATAAAGCTTATTTTTTTAAGAATTATTATTATTAAATGTCAATTTTTTTACAGAGCAATGGGCCAGCTCACAGTCGCAGTATGTAAAGCCAAAGCCTGGCTGTTATTCCTCAAAAGAGGTCTTCTACCTCCGGCAGTGATGCGTTGCACATTTTGAGAGAACTGTGCTTTCGAGCACATCAGTGCCAAATGACTGACGCCTCCCCCATTCCGAATCCCCAACCATGTTTTTGTGCTCACTCAAAGGCATTGAGGCGCCCCCCTTGGTAGGCATCATCCCAGATTTTGGTCAGGCCCCCCTGGAGCACTGCTCCCCGGGCAATGACGGCCACGAACCCAGCCAGCATGATCACCATCTGGAACACGTCCGTCCAAATAACGGCCTTCAGGCCGCCCTGGAGAACAGAGCACACCCACGCTCGTATGACATCACAGAAGCAACCCCACACTTGTGACATCACAGAAGCACACTCATGCTCATGACGACATCACAGAAGCGCACCCATGCCATGCTCATATGACATCACAGAAGGCCTAACTCCCCATGAACAAATACATGACAGAAACCTCAAATGCAATATCTATATGACATTTGAGAATTATATAAATATATTATAGTACAAGAAAGGAATATTGTGGGAATAAGTTTAGGTTTACCCCAACGGAAAAAGAATATGCTGCAGTATATTGTAAATATATCAAAATTATCTTCACAATATATTTAAAATATACTGCAGTACATTACATTTCCATATGGGTATACTTATCTATTGCTTTCAAGGTTCTCATGCAAAATTGCAGTACAACTAACAAAAACCCATAAACTGGCTAGTCAATATGTGTGGTAGTGTTAGAGTGGATTCCATTTCTTTGAGCTAGTCCAGACTCCAGACTAAATTAGTTGTGATGTGAATTAAGATCACCACATTTTATTACATACTAATTCCAGTCTCTGCAATGTGAGCATACAGTTTGATTCCAGAGTCATAACTGGAAGTTGGTTTCCGGGGAACGTGACCATGATCATTCTGCCTGTATGTTGCTATGGCAGTGAGGTGAAGTAGTGGATGGGTGTTCAATTTCTATCGCACTGACCAGGGTGCAGTAGAGAATGCACACCGCTGCCGTAGCCACCAGCACACCCCACAGGTTAAGGCCTGTAACTGCAACAAAGAGACAAGAGAGAGGGTTCAGTACCATCATAACAACTGTCCACATAAAAACACATATCCCCCTTAGAACTGTGTTTTTAAAAACAAAACAACTGTTTCCCTCCACACACAGAGTTACCCCTCCTTATTAATTAATGTGCAAATAATTTGATATCTCATTGTCTGAAGAAGGCATTTAGCTAATGGTGTTTCTGATCAATATTAAAGTGCTCTTTAGAGCGTAACTCACTCTGATTGAGGGCAAGCGCAGGGGCGTAAATCACCAATCCTGTGTACAGGGTCTGGGAGACAAAACATCAGCATTTAGAAGATTGAATGGAAACTTCGGCTTCATTCACATTCAACAGGATGTAGAGTAGCTCTGTAAAGTTTGCATCATCTTTCCATTAGTCTAAAAACAATTCACACTCAGCCAACAGTGGGAGGAAAACAGCCAAGAAACAAGGAAGGAAATGGTTTATATGAATCCATCATGGAAAAAAATCTGTCACAACAAACAATTATGTAAAGTATACAAACAAGTATATTTATGAGATTGTATTTGTTTTTGCCAATACAAGGTAAGAGGAAAGTTACTTATTATTACTGTATGTGCGTTAAATCACTTTGGCTTTGTGTGTGGCCTCCTTACCATTAGTATGATGTACATGCTTGTTCCAACCACCCGAATTACTTTGTTGAAGCGCATTTCCAAATACTGCAAAAGATTAAAATACACTCAGTGAAATATTCATCCTATACTTCAGGAATGTAAAATGAGTGCTGAAATGTTATAAATGGTTTCTTTCTATTGGAAAATATTTAGTCTCACTCTTTTAATGGTTTATATAATATTTAACTTGATAATAAATTAAATGTCACTGTGACATTGTAATAAATGTAACACTGTAAGTCAAAGGTTGTGGGTTTGTGTCCCAGCTAGGGCAATGCCATTGTACTCTTGAGCAAGGTACTTAACCTGAACTGCTTCAGTAAATGTCCAGCTGTATAAACTGATTTTATGTAAAAAAACTTAATCTGTGTAAATTGCTCTTGCAAAGAGCACCAGGCCAATAAATAAATTATTTAATGTAAATGTGAATGCATATTTTAAAATGAAACCTATTTACAGTAGTGATCCCAGATGGAATTAGGGGCATTACAGAAGATGCCCTTTAATATGTGAAGGATAAGTTCTCCCTGTGAAATCCTGTGCATGAATGGGTTTTCTGTGCTTTATGAAATAATATTAGAAGTGGCATTCATTCTAAAGGTTCTCCACCAACATAACTGAGTACCACACCAACTGAAACAACTTGTTTCATCAAACGATTTGATGCAAATCATGCACTAGTTTCCTGTTAATTTTCCAAGGAAGAGTTTTTGGACACTTTATGGATTGTCTAAAAGCAGCATTGCCAAATAATCTTTATGGACAAAGGCACCATTCACTCCATTTTGAAAAATAATCAGATCAGCAATGATCAACAGCCTAGTATCAGCAATGCTTATTTTATTGATTTATACACCACTATAAACATAAAATATTTTGTCCTTGAGCCATGGGAAAATGATAATACAAATACCAATCACAACATCTTTAATCTTGCTTTGGCAGATGCTTGTTTTCCAGTGCTGGTAAATAACTTAAATGAAGAATGATATTTCACTGTAAATTTTGAATGCCCAGTACCACTTACTCAGACTTCACCTAAGCCTACTTATGTATTTATTAATAACAATAAATGTTTTAAGTGAGAAGTTTGGCTTGGTCAAAAGCCGCAAACAGGAAATTCAAATGAGCAGCACCAAGCCTAAGTTCGATCAGCTCTCTACACTATCAGGGATTTCCAGTACTCTGTTTTTTATATCTGACAGTTCTGCAGCTATGTTGGTCTTCTGTATTACAAACAACATGTACTCATCACTGGGCATGTCTGTTCAAACCTTCTCTCAAAGAGCCCGATCTGTGCTGTGGAAATTTAATGAGGGCGTCAAAGACAGAGCGACTAAAATTAGACTCGGGAGAAATCTCACATTGCACGAGACTGTTTTTTTTTTTTTTTGCCCCAATGTTAAGTCAATGGACAATTAATTTCTGGTATTGTAGAATTATAAAGGGTTATTTGAAAACTGTACAATAAACAGAAATGTGACCCATCAAAAGCATTATTCCATGTCATGCCTAACATATCGCTATGTCTACTTTAGCCATTAGAGTTGTAGAGTTGTGGAAAAAAGTCTTAATCTTAATGCTAAATTTGTAATGTACTTAACTATATGAAAATGGCTGAACGAATTTTTCCCATATTTGTTTTATAGAGAGGTATTGATGAGATGAGTTGATCTGCCAAGTGGCTTGGTAAGTGGTGCTAAATTGGCTGAGATATTGATGAGCGACTTAACATGTTTTTAACGGACATTACATTACATTATAATTATTTGGCAGACAATTTTATCCAAAGCGACTTACAATAAGTGCATATTGAAGGACATTGACGCAACTACAAAGCAGCTCCGACAAAGCACAACTTTCTCACAGCGTAGGAGCCTATGAACATAGAACATGTCAGCTATACATTCTTAACTATAAAATAACAAAAAACACAAGTTAAATAGAAAACAAGCAAAAAAAAAACATGACATGAACGAAGCCCTTAACCTGAATGGCTTCAGTAAAATATCCAGCTGCATTGCATGTAAAAGTGTATGCATGTAAAAGGGTGGCAGTGTAGTATAATGGTTAAGGAACTGGACTTGTAACCAAAAGGTTGCAGGTTCGATTCCCAGGTAGGACACTGCCGTTGTACCCTTGAGCAAGGTACTTAACCTGAATTGCTTCAGTATATATCCAGCTGTATAAATGGATACATGTAATAAGAAGTTGTGTAAGTCGCTCTGGATAAGAGCGTCTGCTAAATGCCTATAATATAATATAATATAATATATAATATATGCCACTCTGTGTAAGAGCTTCTGCTAAATGAAACGGTGACCCCAGCGGTACCTCATAGGTGCTGGTGATCCCCAGGCGGTAGAAGAGGGGGACGAAGATCTCCGCTGTGAAGACAGACATGATGGCGTAGGAGAAGCAGAAGAGCCAGAAGGGGGTGCCGTAACGATAGGCCTCCGCCGGGGTGCCGATCACAGTGATCCCCGACATAAAGCTGGCGGTAAGGGACATGGCCACGGGCACCGCAGTCATCTGCCGTCCCCCGAGCAGGAATTCGGCGCTGCTGGTCTCCCTTCGCCCCCTGATGGCCTGGAACAGCCCAATGGCTGCAGCCCCCAGGACCGTGCCCGCAAAAACTACGTAGTCCCACACTGAGAACGAGGGCACAGGCCCCCCCGTGCCAACCATGATTAAAGGAGCCACTGAAGACGTCACCACGTACCAACCCAGGAACTTGCCGTACCAACCCAGGAACTCGCCGTACCAAACCACTCAGTCCCGCTTTCACATGTGCAGTATCCTCGATGGATTCTTTTATTTCGTTTTTTTTACAATCACAGCCAACATATTTAGGTGTCTTCTCTGTAATGCACTACCTTTTTGAGGTACTCCCAACATCCGATTTTTCACTGTAAAACAATCAAACATGTCCTGTTTACATTTTAACCTTAAATATAGTTTGTAGCTGTCACCAAGAAACAGAAACAGTTCCTTAAAGAATCCCATTGGGAATAAAGTTGAACCAGTTATTTGTCAATTGTTTATCAGCACTGATACTGCAGACAGATCTCTTAGTAATGACCAAACCAAAACACATACCTTGGCATTACCTGTAAAAACTGTTCATGTTGGTTTTATGATTCAGCATAATTAAACTATTGAACAAATAAAATATATTAAAAAATAAGCATGAAAAGCTGTGTCCATAGACACGCTAATACCTCTACAGCTTTTGCGGTGCGTTCAGGTTTTCCTTGTAATTCTAACAAATTCCACTGCTGTCTTTCTGTGAAAACAAACACTTGAAAGGTCCTAGAAGTCGGCTAGGTAGATGTTCCCCAGGCACAAACAGATAGAAATGAGTATCACCTGAGGGCTTGGGTTGACTATCAAGACTTTAGTTAATCATCCTCCAAGGAAGCAGGAGGAGATACAGGGAAGTGAATCTTCAGAGTGCAAATGGGAGATTCCTTATCATGCCACAACTCCATAAAGTTTCATAAAGAAATTCTAGCCCTGACCGACAAATTTAAAAAAAGGGGATCTCAAGATGGGTTTGTTTACTGATTTCTTGCAACTCATTGTAACAAATTAATATCAACAAGAAGTTTGGAAAAATAACCATTCAATAACCAAATATGGCAACCAAACAGATACTTTCTGTAAGCTGCTTGTGTTTTCTGTTGAACCACGGCTAAATGTAACAGAAGTTCCACTGAATGACGACAAGGGCCTTAAGACAATAATATAGGCTGGACAACAGCAAAAGGTGAGATTACTGGCAGACAGTCTATATGTCGGTTGTGTCCAAACTTGTGCTAGCCGGGATGATTTTCTAAAAGAGTAAGTCCACCGAAAAACAACATTAACCTTAATTAACAGATCAAGGCGCAACTGAATATGTCTCTCTTTGTGGCTGGCCAAAACAATCTCTGAACAGAGATATTGGAAGGTAAAGATTCATATTCGGTCGTGTGTATGAAAATTACGTATACCTCTACCCTTCCTGATTTTTGAAAAATACTAGTGGTGTCAGTGGGTGGGTAAGTTAAATTTGGAGATACCTCCCCCGACATCCCATGCTTTGCGAAAGAGGCGTTGACCAAACTCACAGAGCGAAGCAGGGAACCTGCTGTAAACAGTATTAGCTTGTGAGCTATCTCAAAGAGTTCTTAGCTAAGTTACCAATCATTCCAGTACAATGGAACAACGATTTTCTGGACTATACACTGGATGACGACACTTTCCGATAAAATTTACCAATTTTTTGAAGGTTTGATGGAAAAATCCAAATGCCATCTGTCATTTTGACAGATAATAATAAAAACAATTCTGCAAACATGTTAACCACTGAAAACTTTTGTTTATTGAATAAACATGTTCTATACTTTGTATCGCATACACGTAATTATTGTGGCCATAAGGGAGCCACTAGTAGGCTAATTCATGTCATAATTCAACCTAATCATTGTCATTATGAATAGACTTATATTTGTTGGAATCAGTAGCGTAACAAACCAACACCGGGCCCCAATGCAGGATGGTCGAACGCCCCCCCCCTCCCCCCCTTTACTGACAACAATGTATCGATCCTGACACCACGCATGCGGGGGGGGAAAAAAGGCCCACACCCCCTAAAGATCTTTAGCCTACCCGACAGCTGCAATCCCGTCGCGTTATAGCCAATCAATAATCATCTTTGCACACACACTGAGGCAATAGTGGCGGAGGATTTAAATCGTTGGTGGGCCAAGGTAATTTGTAAATGGGCCAAGTTAATAAAGATTGGGAGAGTGTTGCATTCATTTAGATTCAATAGGACAATACGCTGGTAAAGTAGCCTAATAACGTTATTTTGATAATCAGAGTGGTCAGGTAGCTTATCCTTTCCTCAAATACGTCAAATAAAGGCTTAATGACTTGTCAAAAACACAAACTATTTTGAGGTGAAATAACCGCAGACCAGCATAACGTCACAAATCAAAAACCCAACACATGTCTCTGCAACTAGCCTATAGCTTAGAATAGAATAACTTTTATTTTGCAGTTCAGTTGTAGCCACCAGCAAGAACAAAAAAGACATAGACAGTGGGGCAGACCCACAATACACAAACAAACAAACCAAATAAAGACATACAATATCAAATTAAGTGAATTAAAAATAGCCCCCACTGTCCCTAGATGTCCAGTGTCATTTAGCAGTCCAACACACAAACTCCGCCTCCACGACCTTCCTCCATACACGCAGTGTTGCGGTCTCTGTACTGTCGAAACGGAGCACCGAACTGCGTCAGCCTTCCCACTCGTCGCCTCACTCCTCCCCCGCACCATCTTCTCCTTCCCTTCCATGGTTGCCCTTTGAAGACTGCCTGTACTCTCTGATCAGTCCTGACATCTTCAACTCCGGTGAAGAGCGATGGTAAACTTTGCTGCTGCAGATCCAACGGACATTCCAGAACATATGTTGCAAATGCGTCTCCGTGGTGACGACCACAAACAAAATTGTCCCAGCGAGACAATTTGCCAATATCATCAAAACAAGCGGCAGGAGTGCCCCGAAAAATCTCCACCCCGCCTCCCCGCACCACAACAGACACACAGCGCATGAAAAAACAAAAGACAAAAGCGTGACACAACAAAATACATTCAAATTAACAAACACGAACACGACAGCTGGACGACATGTCGCCATTACAGCACCACGTGACGTCAAATATAGGCTACTGTTAATTGCTTTTCCTTTAACAATAACACTACCACCATTGTTTCATTTGCCCGACTTCACACGTTACCGAATCACATCACACTTACAATTGCTTTTCCATATTTTTCTGGTGGTTACGGTGGCTCTCTCCTAATTCTTTTGACAAACTGGAACAGGGAGCAGTAAATGTCTACTTTGACATTTTCCGATACGTTCAGTTACGCAAAGCTAGATAACATTACTCCTAGCAAGCTACATGTTTAGCTACGTAATGTACACACACTGCATTGTATCGGACTGTACTGTAGGCTACTAAGTAGTGCGCGCAGCGGATTCAGTTTCCTGAGTTGCTTGGTGCTCCCCTGGGGTGATAATCCAGAATAGGGTATTTGTCGCTCTCCATTCACTTCTATAGGGCAGCTAAAACGGTCTCAAAATGACACTTCTAGCACGTATATGAACTTGAATAAAGCAGATTCTGTCAATACAAACAATAACCAGTCCTCGTACATATTTTTTTGTGTGTAGTTAAAATTATTTATAAAAGTACCATTTTCTTCAATGTTGTTAGCAAGCTACCAGAAAAGACTAGCAAAAATGTCGGCAGGTCGGTAGGTCGGTTTGTTTACTATATTCTACCAGGAAAGCTTGCTTCCGTGGAAATTTGGACCAATGAGTGGTTTCTGATGCATCGGCGCATTAACACTGTTTCTGGCGCAAGAATTACCTACCGGATCTACGTTCCAAATAAAATAAGAAAAAGCCACTTAATAATAAATAAAAAAAATACGTAGGACTGGTTATTGTTTGTATTGACAGAATCCGCTTTGTTCGCGTTTGTATACATGCTAGTGTCATTTTGAGACTGTTTTAGCTGCCCTACAGAAGTGAATGGAGAGCGACAAATATCCTACTCTGGATTCCCATATGGAAATGTAATATACTGTAGTATATTTTAAATATATTGTGAAGATAATTTTGATATATTTACAATATACGACAGTATATTCTTTTTCCATAAGGGTTCTCACCCCAGAGGAGCACAGAGCAAGTAACAAACATATTTCGCCACCATTTGGACTCATATCATGGCCAGGTAACTACACAATCCAAAGTTCAGTTGTGCTTTAAGTAACAGCAGAGGACTGTTAACCATAAAAATAAAATAAAGATAAATCAGTCAATGTTGCCATCTAGTGTTGAAATCCCAGGACTACATCCATGATGGTGAATGTCTGTATCTTGTTTTGGAGGGCTGAGTTTTTCAAATGATGTTCATTGCCAGAGCTAACTTCACCTATTTAAACTAGCAAAAGCATCAAAATAAAACAAGAACACAAAACGCTAGTCAATTAACATCCTGGACAATGTATTTCAGTTCCAGTATGAGGTTTGCTGTCTCCACGGCAACCTGCAGAGCACTGAACTTGGCGGGAAATGAGTCCAACACTAGCGGGTTAGCAGCTGTGGCTACAGGGAGCGCTGGCGAGAAGGGCAGGCGCTCCGTGCTGAGAGGGGTCCATTCCAGATCTTCCTTGAGGGGCATCAGGCCACACTCACAGGATCCCAGCACATCCCTCCATGGGGCCTGGGGGGGCATGCCCACTGGGACAGCCCAGCAGTGGCCATAGGACAGGTCAACCAGACGCTCCCCGCCGTCGTGTTCCAGTGCGCGCGCCACGGCGTCCAGCGAGCGGCAGAACCCGTCAGCTGCCAGCAGGTAGTCTGTGCGCGAGCAGCCCAGCTCTGATGCGGCTTCAGACACGTCGCTACGGATCTGTGAGGGGACAGAAAGCCAGTGACACTTCAAAATGTTCTTAACTGAACATTCTAATGCTGATGTAACCATCACTGCTGGCATTACGTTCTTGAACACTGACTTAAAATTTTGAAAAAACATTCCAAAAAACTTAATTCTCCATCAAAGAAGGATATACATCTCCAACACTCAGCATAATCAATATACACAGCCGTACAGAAATACAAAATGAACAACAGTATATCAATAATATCTGATTGCTTTGTTGAAATGTTGAACTGTCTGGCAGTGCAGTTTTGTATTTCAGAAACCACCAAACTCCTTCACCACTGACAAACTTTCTAAATCAGGTTTATTACACAGCGCTGCATATCTGGCAGCAGAGATGGTTTGAGGCTCATTTGATACCTCAGACCCTTGACGACTTACAGCCATTTAGCCAAGCATTTGTGCCATACTGTACAGAGTAATTCACAGCTTAATCTAGACCCCCCCCCCCACTTCCCATAGAGATCCATTCAAATGCAGAGAGGTTATAGTATCGCTTGTACAAGTACCTGAAAATATAAAATAAGATATCAAGAGTCCTATTTTCCGTCATATTTAATATTCGCAACCAAATATTGAATATGATGACTTTATTTAAGTTTGTTAATTTGTCCAATTACATTTGGTCCCCTAAAATGGGGGGGGGACTATGTATAAAAAGGGCTATGATTGTTACACGGTTCACCCGATATGGATGTAAACATCCTCAAATTAAAAGTAAAAGTCTGCACTTTAACCTCATAGTCACTGGTCCATTTAAAATCCAATGTGCTGGAGCACAGAGCCAAAACAACAACAAAAATGTGTCACTGTCCAAATAATTTTGCACTGCACTGTAGGTACGCAGGTGCAGGGGAGTACTGTACCTGTTATCTGATATAGGTGCTCAGGTGCAGGGGGAGTACTGTACCTGGTATCTGATATAGGTGCGCAGATGCAGGGGTAGTACTGTACCTGGAATCTGATATAGGTGCTCAGGTGCAGGGGAGTACTGTACCTGTTATCTGATATAGGTGCTCAGGTGCAGGGGGAGTACTGTACCTGGTATCTGATATAGGTGCTCAGATGCAGGGGTAGTACTGTACCTGGTATCTGATATAGGTGGTTAGGTGCAGGGGGAGTACTGTACCTGGTATCTGATATAGGTGGTCAGGTGCAGAGGAGTACTGTACCTGGTATCTGATATAGGTGGTCAGGTGCAGGGGGAGTACTGTACCTGGTATCTGATATAGGTGCTCAGGTGCAGGGGGAGTACTGTACCTGGTATCTGATATAGGTGCTCAGGTGCAGGGAGGTACTGTACCTGGTATCTGATATAGCTGCTCAGGTGCGTTTCCATGCACCCCCCACCCAGCAAGGCCCACGGCTCCTTCAGAGTCTGTCTCAGGACGTGCTCTGCACTCTGACACGCCACCTGCAGGAGAGCTGGAGTTACGGCTTGGTGTAGAGGAGAACACTCTCCAAAGCTAAGTCAGAAGTCAGAAAGGCCAGTTGTGTTCATAGACCCAGCTCATTACGGAAGGGCTCTTCTGTGAAGCACATCCAGCAGCCGCTGATTGCCTCTGCTCTGACCTGCGCAGTCGCTGCGTCAGAAGAGTACTTTTCACACCCAGCTGGTTCAGAAAGACTGCAGGATGCTCTGGAGCACTATGAGACCGGATCAATCCTGCTGACCCCTGCAGATGCTACCGCCAATCACATGCTGCTCTGTTGGGCCACTGGCTGCAGTCAGCACTGACACAGTCAAAACTCTTTTCAACACAGGGATCACTGCTCTCAATCAGCATTTTAGCAGGAAGAGCCACCCAGCAGCACCCAGTAGACTATAAATTATAATGAGTAGCTTTAAAGGGGTAATAAACACCGGCTTTTATTCTGTCTCCGCCCACTTCACAATTTCAAAAGACGCAAATTGGGCTCGAGTGAGAGAACACAGACGGGAGGGGGGAGGAGGGAGGAGTTAGTTGGGGGGAGGGGCGATAGATCCATTTGTTAACGCGTCATGAAAACTGTTCAAACGGAAACCCGTTTGAAATGAAAGGGCTAACGTTAATTTGCGCAGATTGAATACCCATCAATCAAGAAGAGGGCGAGAGGGGGCGTTGACTTGATTGCGTATAAAAAAGGTTTTTACCTTTTTTTCACGTCACTGATAGGGGCGTGGCTCAAACTAAACTTTTCAGTTTGGATTTCAGCGAATGCCTCTTTTTTGACACAAAATGCGGTGGTACAGCTTAATTACATTTTTGTTTTTTTAAACAATAGGATATATGTGATTTATGAAATTGAGACAAGAAACTCGGCTTTATAACTCAAAATATTTGATTTAGTGTTTATTACCCCTTTAGATCAGTCTCAAAGAAAGATAAATGGGCTGAGAGCACAGCGAGTGGGGTGCGGCACGATGACGCGGCTCACCTTCAGCTCATTGAGGGCCGTCTCGGTCCTGTGACAGAGAAGCAGGGTGCAGCAGGCGGGGTCCCCGGCAGGTAGCAGGTGCAGCATCTCTCTGGGTCCGCAGCGCTGCACATCGAGTCCTGCCAGCTGCCCGTAGGACTGGACCGGAACCGGGGTTTGGAACGAGGCCACTGCTTGTGCCCCTGCCTCACACAAGACAAGACCCAACACAGACAGAAATGTGGCCGGGTCAGGGCAAGCAGGTTTTAAAAGCAGTTACACCCGCTTTGCCACATACAACACATTCTGACACGGTTAGTTAATCCCTCTCACACTGCAGGATTGAGTACACGGTTATTTAATCCCTCTCACACTGTAGGATTGAGTACACGGTTAGTTAATCCCTCTCACACTGCAGGATTGAGTACACGGTTATTTAATCCCTCTCACACTGTAGGATTGAGTACACGGTTAGTTAATCCCTCTCACACTGCAGGATTGAGTACACGGTTATTTAATCCCTCTCACACTGTAGGATTGAGTACACGGTTAGTTAATCCCTCTCACACTGCAGGATTGAGTACACGGTTATTTAATCCCTCTCACACTGTAGGATTGAGTACACGGTTAGTTAATCCCTCTCACACTGCAGGATTGAGTACACGGTTATTTAATCCCTCTCACACTGTAGGATTGTGTACACGGTTATTTAATCCCTCTCACACTGTAGGATTGTGTACATGGTTAGTTAATCCCTCTCACACTGTAGGATTGAGTAGAACTGTTCTAAACATACCCGTCACTTGGATGAGCGGTTCCAGAAGGGAGATCCCCAGCCTCTCCACCACGATTATGCCGTGCTTCCTCAAGTACTGCTGCAGCACTGGGTGCACCACCCGCTGGCAGACAAACACCCGCACCCCGTCCCGTACCACCTGTTCCCCCAGCCTCAGCAGCTGTCCCAGGACGGCTCCCTCCAGGCTGGTCTCCCAGTCCACCTCCAACGTCCCCTCCCCCACTTCCGGCAGATCTCCCGCCAGGGACACGTTGAACAGCGCCAGTCTGAGCGGCGTCCGCCCCAGCCGCTCCACGTCGGCCGGGCAGAGCGTCTCGGGCATGTCCACGAGCAGCCCGGGCAGCACAGCCGTTTCCGCCACAGGCCGGCCCTCCAGGGTAACGATCGCCGTCTTCCCCAGGCAAACAGTTCCCGGGGCGCTGCAGGGGACCGTCTGGAGGAAGGCCCGCACCACCTGCGTGCTGACGTGCTGGGCCTCTCCGCGCGTCAGCATGCACGCAGGTTTACCCGCCACGACGGCCCGCGCCAGGGCCAGCAGGCCGTGGCTGCTGCCGAAGTCCACCGGAACCTTGCAGCCGCAGTCTCCTTGGCGCAGGTAGCTTGTGCACAGGCCGAGGAGTCGCCTGTAAACGCCGGCGACTGTGCTGGGCTCGACCGTGAGCCCTCTCGCGTGGTCCAGGAGGCCGGAGCTGAGGATGCCGGCGAACAGGCCGCAGTCGCTGAAGCGGGAGACGTGATTGAGGACGGAGGCGGTCAGAAGCTTGGGGACGGGGTGCGACAGGGTGAGCGCCTTCAGCAGCACCGCTGAGGTGGAGGTGGTTAAGACCTGGCCGCCCACGCTGTTGTGGACCTGCTTGAGTCTGCCGTGTGGCCCAAAGCAGGACGTCAGGATCTGCCTCAGCACGGCCAGCTTGCGGCACACCTCACCGTCTGTCAAAGGGTCGCTCGTGCAGACAGATGGCTGCTTCTTGCAGAGGCGTGACATCTTTTCAAGTTCCACGCCAAGGGGGTGGACGCTGAAACACGGTCAAGAGCTTGAATGCGGCCGCTGCGGTGGCGCAGCGTAAAAGGTCCTTCCAGATCTGAGTATGGCCGGTATGGCAATTTGCGGCCGCTCCTGGGGTGGGGGGAGGGACTCGTGGGGGAGAATCGTCGTGCACAAGCGGCCCCGGGAAAGTTAGAATAGCGATCGGGAGCTCGAGGAGTCGCGCCCTGAAGAGGACATGGCGCCCTGCTTCCTACAACCGGCTGACGGAGTTGTGTAGCGGCGAATTCTCAAGTGGTTGCTACACAGGGAATTAAAAAACATAGGGTACATTTGAATACCAAATTGGGAAAAAACTGGAAAAAATAAGAAACACATTTTTAAGAGTTTGAATACATGTATGAAACATACAATCAGCAATCTGAAGAAAAACACTGAGGGCCAGATTTACTAAAATGTTTAGCGGGTGCAAAAACTTTTAGCACACCCAAAACTAATAAAACAACCAATGAAAAAAAGATTTGCACACACTAAAGGTCTTAGTAAATGAGGCCCTGAACGTTTTAACCTGATTTAGATTCCATTAAAAATAATACCATATTAGGTTACTGAAATGCATTCTGGGTGTTTTTTAGTCTGTGGTATTATTCCTCTGCATGTCCGAATGGGCTGCATTCTCACAGCCCTCTGCATCACCTAGATCCCCCAAGTGGATGAAAACCACTGCTAATTCGGAATGAACATGCATTCTCCAATGCCATGCCAATGACAGGACAATAATATTTGGCTAAGTTACCGGTTTTCTTCTGACAAGACTGAGACGGGACCATAGATAGCTGCTGAGTGCTGCTGATAATAATATGGGTTAAAATAATGTAACGTTACAAACTAGAGTAATGGTAGCGCACTGGCTCATTGGCTAGCATGCTAATTAACAACAACTTATTTTACCAGTTTTGCTGTGCGGGAATTACAAATGACCGCCACCTATCCGGAATGTTTATAGTGTTAAAGAACAGACAATACATATAACGTTAGCCATGCTATCAGCAAATTAGCTAAATTAACGTTACGTTAACTTAACGTTACTAAAACCAGATTCCACGTTATAGGCTCTGCTACAACCAGTGTCGCCTGATGCACACCGCAAGGGTAATCATCTTACCAGAGTATGGACACGTAATTCTATCCGAGTTCAACATGTAGTTCTTGACTTGACTTACATTCTGAAAGTTCCTGTAATCCTTAGCTAACGTTAAATTAGTCGGTTCACACGTGGCACGGCCAGATTTATTTTGATCGTTTTGCTGCTGCTATCACTATTCACTGTATCAGTGGTTGCTATGGAGAATTTTCGTTTGGGTCCTTTTTCAGAACTATACCACTATATTAATTAATTAACTATATTAATAATTTTGAAATACCAGTGACCCCTCTGATTATACAATTTATGCTGTGACATTAGCGATACAATAGAGAATATGCGATAATGCAGAAAATAAGGAAATACATTTTTATTAGAATTTCAAGTAAAACGTTTACATCTACACATGGTAATATAATACCTGACACAAAAATCTGCTATTTATTATAAATTACGTTTTTATGTAATTGTAATGCAGACTATATCAGTGGTAATATGGAAAGGCTTGTGTAAAACCAGCTAAGCACATCGCTGCTTTGGACCGGGGTCCTAACATCACGTGACGACCATTCAAACGAGAAGGCGGCGCGAACTTCTTGTAGATGCCGTTGCAAATTTGTAAGTATGTGTAGCCTACTTGCATTCAGATTTTAGGTAACTAGATAGAGGGAAACTTAGTTTGGATTATTAACGGGATTATTGGGTGTCTGTATTCACCACAGCAGAACTACTGTGGCATAAGATATCTGTAGGGAGTATCCGATTGGATTGCTTTGTCCGTATGTAACGTCGGCGACCTTTTGGAGTGCATTCAATTAGCATGATATTTTACATGCATGGCTGATATGTATATGCATTGTTGTGACAAAGAAAGTACACCCTTTTCCAATTCTATAATTTTACATAATTAAGATATAACTAACCCCCATGTCCTAACAATAGATGGATCTAACCTCATGTGACAAGTAACACATAACAGATTTTACATTACTTACACAACCAAATTTAAGCCACCATGCAAAAGCCTTCTGACTGTGGAAAAAGTGCACCCCATGATTCAGTAACCTGTAGCACCCGCTTTAGCAGCAATAACATGGAATAGGCTAATCATTTTCTGTAGTTCAGTTTATCAGTCACTTTTTTTTTGCATTGGAGGGATTCTGGCTCACTCTACTTTGCAAAACTGCTGGAGCTCACCTAAACGACTGAACGCTCCCATACCCTGGGCAACACAATCAGCAATTGCACAGCCGGCACTGGCATGGTCCGGATTCGATCCGAGGCCGTGGGGCTCATCCATGCACCACAGCATGGTGCCTTACCCAAATAAGCAACCCAGAAGCCCCAAAGTTGATAAACTCTTGACTGCACATACAGTGCCAATGTGCTTTGCAATATCCTAACGAGCACCACATGATGCTCTCTCTCCAAGTAGATTAGGTGTTGGCCCAGGAATTGCACCACTTGAGATTACATGCAGTTTTGTTCTGACTTGCTAACCTGTTAATTTAATGCTAAGTATGCTTATGACATTTCTGATAATATTAGTAAACTGGTTATCTAAATTAGGTAAATGATACCTATGCTACATACTACTTTAATTCAAAGTATGTTTGTGAGCTATCTGAAACAATATGCTAGCTATCTAAATTAGCTAAATGCTAAATATCCTTACTACATGGTAATTGATTCAGCTTAGATAATGCTTTACAATCTAGGCTATATCTGCAGAGTCTTCATTTGTGTTTGATTTGGGATTGTCAATCATCTCAGGGTTCCAGGGTTCCATTCTAGCAAAGTTCCTGCTTTTTTATAAAATTAAGTAGTATTTTTCTATTGTGGAATGAGACTATTTCCATGTAAATACAATAACAAAATCATTTTTGAAATGTCTATGTATATTCTCTTTTTTTATTTTTCTTGTTGGAGCCTTGTGGTTAATTGCTGCTTGCAGCTTTTCTTTTTTATATTTTAGTAAATATTCCAGGAAGATTTATATAGTTATGTTCAGTCATACTGTAGGAAAGGAAATTGGAAGAGCATTTATGTTTTAATGGTGAAATGGAAATAGTTACATTTCTTTTATTAAAATGACACCTAACAAGGTATTTATCTAATGAGACTTGTTTTGTTCAGGAATTACAGCATTTAAATTCTGTCTGTCACTTGAGGGAAACTACAGTGGCATCATTAAATCCACTTATTAAACTTAAATAAAGATCTATAAATTTGGCTTTATTTTCCAGTTACGTCATAATGTGTAATTCAGTCAAACTGGTCCCTGCCCATTTATATTGCCGTTTTAGGGCGTTAGAATGTAGAATAGCTTTGTTTAACCCATAGGATTTCTAAGCTAGCATTGAAAAGCAGAACCACAAAATAATTAAGAAAGCTTAAATGTTTAAACATATTTTATGCCTTTGAATAACTTATTTTAAGAGGCATAGTGTGGATAGAAAGTTTTACAATGTTGAAACTGGCATAGTTGCGAGATATCCAAACAAACCCTTAAATCATTACAAACAGACAAAAATAAGATTTTGCATCCAGCAGTAAAATGTCTGTTAAGTAGTAAATGGCCATACGTATGTTTTGGACTAAAACGTTTCAGATAGGAACATTTAGTTATGTACATGTCTGTGTATAATTTATTAATGTTTGTTGACTATTGCAAATGTACTAGACTAGACCTTTAAGTATTCACCACATTTGCAATACTAATTTGCTTTGACACTTTGTTACTTTCCAGGTTGTACACACCATCCTCAGAATGTCTCCTACCAAGTTTGTGGTAAAGGTATGTGGTAAGCGTCGAACAGAACTGTTCTAAGATTACTGGATTTGCTTAGATGTCCCTTTGAAATGGCAACCATGACTTGGCTTTCATAAAGCCAGGTAACAGGGCGAGGCTCTCCAAGTAGGCAATATTACAAGCGACCTGAAGATTGGGATCATTGTAGATTACAGTGGCATATGGCATATGCCCCCTCCTACATAATCTTTTGTGATCTTGCAGCATATGTCCTTGATTAAGTAGATTTATTCAAGGAGCCTGCATCAATGTGGAGTTGAAAAATTTAGAAAAATATTTGAAAAATAAATACTGTATATGTATGAGGAAAAAAATATCTTCTTGCCAGTAGAGGGGGCTGTTGAATCTGCACTTCAGTAATAGTCGGCTATCCATTTTTGTAGTTACTGACTCCAGCAGCTACAATGTAATGCATGGGATTTAGTACGAATGACCACTGTTTTGAAACAAACTAGCAATCTAATGAAGACATGTGAGTCAGAGTGTTTTTTGGAATCTGCCTAAATTGTGTTTTGCTGTTATGCATTGTAAACGGCTGGTATTTGCATCATTGCACCTAAAGCTTTGTCATAGACGCATAGCATAGTGTTTTATTCACTTCTCTGTTTCAACAAGAGTAAAGGGTAGTCCAGGGTTCCCACGCGTCCTTGAAAAACTCAGAAGCAATTGAGGAAAATTCAAGGTTGTGAAAGTGATTGGATTTTGGACAGATGTGGTGTTGCTGATTGGATTTATGTCATTTTTTGCATTTCTTATATGTATACCACACAAAAATAATAGAAGTTGTGAACTCTTTTTAAAAAAATAAAAAATAAAAAAATAAAAAATAAAAAACTGGTTGCATCGTGAGGGCAGGATTTTTGTTCAATAAAGGTTATTTATTTTTTCTACAGAGAGAGCAATGTAAAAATGTAAAGAGCAATGTAAAATCCTTCAGCTGAATAAAGTCCTCAAAGATGCTTAAGACATCCTTTAGCTTTGTAACCACAAGAGAAAGCACCCTGTTGACCCGTAATAGGAAATCCAATATTACCCTTTTTGTTCCTCAGTTGTAGGAATTCTCAGACACGGGCTGCCAGCGGCAAATGCAATTTGTGAGGCATCCCTGGGCTTGTGCGTACCATCGCTCAGGCCAATTACCCAGCGCCTTTTCATTAGGGCCTAATTAACATTTTATTCCAGAGGTCATATTCCATTTGAAGTGAAAAGCTGAGTCACTTCCTGCTAAACAGGGGCCCAGGCGCTTCCCAGATAGAGCTCTAGCCAATGGGATTTGGGCTCGCGGAGGCCCAAATGTCCAGAGTCCAGCAGAATACCAGGAGTAATGCACATCAGATGTGCGTCCCGACTGAGGCGAAAGCCGCGGGTCTCTCAGTGTTGACGTTTAATCTAATCAGGGATTTAGACCCCAAGAATTTTCATGTCTGCTCTGATCTCTCGCATCCACTTTAATTGCATGTGTGTCTCGGGCTCGGAACCGATGCTGATAGCCAATCCGACGCTGATAGCCAGCCTCGCTCCGTCTGTGCGCGCATTCCCGAGCAGAGGAATCGCACTGTTAAGACCGCTGGTCTGTTTATGCTCTGCAGGAATTGCACAGAAACCATCGCCGTCTTCAGCGGTGGAGCTGCAGAGACAAACCTTGAAGGAGTAGTAACGGCAATATAAATCACACGCCTGATGCGTTCTTGCATTTACATCCATCACACAATCAACTCTCATCTGGAGGGGTGAGGGTGAGGGTGGGGCTTCAACCTTCCCAGGGCGAGGGAATACTGTTCTACCAGATCCACTCTGTGATATTGGCCCAGTTAGACACACAACCCCAATCTTTGCTTTAAAAACTTGTTTGCCGTCGGCTGTGCACTGCGCTTCACAATGAAAGATTGCTTTATGATTATTTCATGAGTTTTGTGCTGCTTTTTAAAGCGGTGCCAGCAGGTCATATTCAATTTGAAGTGAAAAGACGAATCACTTCCTGTCAAGTGTTGGCCCCGGTGCTCAGAGTTAGGGTGTCCTCCTCTTTAAGTAGCCGCTGCACCCCGGTCCTCACAACAGGGATTCACCCTCTCTGTGAAAGTCGTTTATAACCGCCAATCTAGGGCGGCCTGGCTCTCGCTCTCAGGACTTTGGCTTTCTGTGCTGGCATTCAAGCAGCTGGCGGCGTCAGACGCTTGGACACTGACGATGTGCAAAACCGTTCTCTCCCCTGCCTGCGGGCACAGCGACGCCAGACCACACGCGCGAAGGGCTTTCGATCGCCAGTTTATTTCAACCGAAATGGGACGACGGCCATCACTTTGCTGTCCTGTTGTATTCATTGTTCCTAATGAGGCAGGTCTAATACCGTAAGGGAGTGCCCGTCCTCGTCCCGACACCTCTGTCGGATTTGTCGGTGTCGAGGTGTTACCCAGAGACCTACCTGCCCGCTCTTGCAGCTGCACTTCCTGTCGTGAGATGTGTAGCAGCGCTAATGTGTGTTCACGTCATGAATGAACAAAGCTATGTTTTCTATGACCCTAACCCTATCTGCATACCCAGTGAATCGTTCTGCATTGTGTGTCAGGATTTTTTGCGGTTAGGATTTGGCTTAAATCTTGAATCACGTTTTCCTGTTTCACCTCTTCCTTCACGCATTGTAGACGGTTGAATAGAAGGTTAGAAGTGCATTCGTTTTGCTGGAATTACCTGGTGGCAGTGGAACCCTGCGAGAGGACACGCTCCGTTGGCGGAAATGCGCGCTCTGGCTGGAGAGAAGAGAGCCGTGCGGACCCTAGGTCTGGGAGAGAGGCGCAGAGAATACGGGAGACTGGGGGAGTTTTATGGAGTGAGTCATCTGCGGCTGGTTAATGTTAGCCTGGGAGCTGAGTGCTTCTGATATGCCCTCAACCAAAGGAGAGGGAGGGGGTGGGGCGGGGCGTGACGGCGACGGCAGGATCTTGTGATGATGAAGGGAAGCTGGGAGAGAGAGATAAGCGGTGAAGGAGAGAAGCCTGGGAGCTGGCAGTGTTGCGGCGTGGGCCAGAGACGGGCCCTGTCTCCGTTTCACCACTCTGTTTATTTACTGAGGTTCGTCGTCCCGCCTCTCCCGCCATAAACACCACAGAGGAAAGCGGAAGAGAATCAGCCGCGGTCACGGTTTTTAGGTTTTTTCAGCCGATTTATTTTTTTGTGTTTGTCGCAACAAGCTGTCATCACCTTTTGCAGAGAAAGAAAAGGGCTAGGGAAGGAGAGGAACGGACAGGATGTGCAGTGCATGCCGGGAGGATCGGTTTCATTCACAAAGAAGCAGTGCAGGGAAGGAAGTGGCTCTAAGTGCCGCAGATTCCTGGGTACACAGCGATAATCGGCAGCACAAACGGCCCTGGCCGCTTTTCAGGGTGCATGAAAGGGAGCTTGTAGGTCAGTGCAGGAGTCTACAGGAGTGTGCATGCATGCACTGTGATGGTTAGGGACATCTAACACATTTCTGTCACAGAACACACACCGTAGGTCTCAAAAATGCACAACGGTGTGCAAAAACGCCCCGCCCCCATTCATGGCATAGAAGCAGGTCGCAGTCTTTCTACGTAAGCAAGTCAACGCCCCATCTCCACCCCTCTTCTTGATTGATGGGTATTCAAAACGATCTAATACAGACTGCACAAATTAGCCCGCTCATTTAACAACATAGCACAACATACTTCATGGACACCTGCTAAATATTGCACATATTAACACCAAACTGCTTAGGTAGCTTAGTGTTGATGTAACTAAGATATTTGAAGTAAAACAAGTGTTCTTTATCATACATTTCAGCTTCTGCAATCACAAGTTGATATTGTATCGCTGGCTCCACATACATGCCAATGACATGATACTGACCGGATCTATCGCCTCTCCCCCCAACTCTCACTCTCAAGCCCAATTTGCATCTTTTGAAAGTACCCGATCTGACCCGATGTCACATAGGCAAAAATAGGCCCGATACACGGGCCAATCACAGCATGCCTTTGGGTCCTGTCGGGTTCTGGTCAGGATGCAGACCTGTAGTGTGGCGTGCCTCGTGCTTCTCAGTTTGTCTAGACCCGGTTTCATCTCAGGAGCCATCACTTCCTCAAACAACAAGGCAGGCAATAGAAAGAGAAAATAACTTGCAGTGCATTCTGGGAACTTTATTTCTCCAACCCGAGGACCTGGACTGGGTGTGTACAGTCTTTCTATAATGCAGTGTTGGGGAGCTCTTGAGCGCAGTTGTAGGAGGGATAAACATATGGAGTCTAGAGACCAGCTCAGCCCCACAACCCTGGGAACGCAGGTTTGATCGGGTCACTCGGGGTCAGCCTGGAGGTCAGAGGTCATTGACTGCCCTTCTGAAAGCGGAATCATAATGCGAGGATCACATGATGGCCTTTTCCCGCACACCCCCCGTCACACTTTCTGCTAGGCCTGCAGGCCCTGTGATGGGCAGCTTTCAGGGCCTGAATGGAAATGTTTGTGTGCTGGCCTCCATCTCTTTTGGCCAGACTAAAATCTTGTTTTGTTGTATTTGGGGGTTGACTGTTGCATAATGCCATTTTTGTGAGGGTGCGTTTCTTCATATAACAGTGGACGCACACAAGCCACTGCCAAATGCTTGTGTTATGTGCTGTCACTATTTGGGGGGAGGGGTTTAAACACAGGCCCAAACAAGAATAGTTTCTTGTTTCTCTTAGCACGGCCCAACTTATTGTCATATACCCTATGTTGGCAAACATTGTTTCATTTTTTAAGGAGACCACAGTAAAGTATTATTATGAATTAATACTTAATAATAATTACTAATAATGGTGGTGATGATGATGATGATACTTATTATTTTTGTTTTTAAATTGTCTTATACTTTCTTATTCTTATTCTTTCTTATTTACTATTTATTATGGCCAAAAGTAGTGTTTATGAGGTAGCATGCTGTTTTCGGGAGCTGAGCAGTGCACTTCCTGGTTATTCACCCTACAGCCCTCCACTGCAGTCCAATAGCACAATAATGTGATAAAATACAGAGCTGTTCCTGGCCTGGCCGCCTGTATCCCTCCCCAGTCAGAAACCCAATCAGCAGTAAGCCTGTAGGTTAAGCCCTGTGGTATGCCGGTTTACTGGGCCCTGGCCCCTGAGTTCTGCCAGCTGGACCGTGTTCTGACTGCGTTTTGACCCGGCTTAGGGAACCCAGGTTTAGCCTGAATTCTTCACAACATGTTGATTATTTCCCCAACAGACTCACTTTGTGTGACGTATGAGGTTTACATTTCTACACAGGAGTCATTTCTACAGATGAATGTTTGCTACTGAAGGGTACAGTGTCAATAACTTGTGTCAATAACAATATATTACCTGACTTGGACAGACCATGCATGTTTTACTGGTCTCACAGTCAGAGAGTACCACACTAGGAAGTACTCCACACTCAATACTACCATCTTAGGGCAGACTGCATGCTGGGAATTTGGTTTCAGATGAGGAGCATGTAAGCCTGGCTCAGTGATGAAGCCTGTTTTACATCTGTAATTAAATATTTCTGAGAGGAAAAAAAGCCGTACAGAGAGGTTTTTTGTGTTCGTCGAGGGGGTGGGGGCAAGCCGAGCCATCGGCAGGGCTTTCGTTTGCTCTTTTGATGGGTGATTGACAGCAGCAGTCTGGCCCCCGCTTGTCTTTCCCACGCCACAGCGATTGTCAAAACCAGTCAGCCGAAACTGCTGGTCAGTGGCCGATCGCCAGAAGACAAAGGGCAAGGGGAACCTCTGTATTTATGAAACTGTATTTATGTTTCTACAAACACATTCACGTGGCACAAAACACAGGCAGCATCCTGGAATGGTTCACTATTTTATTAGACTATGGTTTGGTCTTAGTTTAAAAGCCTGTCTCCCCAACTGTTCCAAATGAACCAGTTGGAACAACTTTACTTCCACTCCTGACATTGATATTACATAGGCACATATTCAACAAACAGCGTGGAAGTCTTTTGGGGGTGGTGAATTCCGAATGTGTGTGTGTGTGTGTGTGTACAAATGCCTGTATATTTGTTATAAGGCAAGATTCAGTTCAAAACCCTTCCATTTAAAAGTTTCAAATTGCTCAATTTAAGTTTTGTTTTGCTTCTGTTAAGCCTTGGATACATTTTTCTTGCAGTTTATGATAAGCATTTCGTTGTACGTCATCCTCTGCTTATGGAGTGTAGATTGGAGTAAGTCTAGAACTAGATACATTTTTGAGGATTAAATTAAATGTTTTTAAGGTTAGTGTTCCCGTGTACAGATTTTATTCCTCAGAAATGGAACTGGCTAATTCAATAATGTTCTTGAGATGTTTCTAGATCTGCCACAAGGGGGCACTCTACATGTATTGGTCTTTTATAGCTTTAAAGGCAAAAGAAAACCCAGGGCTCAACTTGTTTTGTGTTTGCAAAATTGCACTTAGTTCAAAGGAAATCTACTTCCTTTCGACGAACTGAAAAAGTAATCTATCCCAAAGCGTTTCAGTGCCAGTTCACTCCGATCAAACGTATATTTTCTATCTATTGCTTATGCGTTTAAATGACAATAAGATTGATTTTTTTCCTTCTTCTGGAAGAAATTCCGCCTTCACCCACAGTCACACCAGTCAGGATCAAGGTGTTGTTTTTTCAATGGCCGCAGATATGAGTCATCCCAAACCGGGGCAGCGTTCGTCCCGGCCCGGCACGGGGGACAGCAGTGAGCCGTGTTTGTGTAGGCTGCAGTGGCTCATCTCCCTCTCTCACAGTTACTACTCTAGACATCACAGTAAGGGCAGCGTGGGAAACGTCCCGATCATAACGTTGACACTTACTCCAACATTGCTGAGGAGCGGGTAAGAAGTGAGAGGTATGACCAGAGCCCTACTAGCAGTTCCTCTCAGTCTGAGTCCCACCTCCTTGCAGGTGCTGCCAGGTGCTGGGTGTATATATCACTGCCCTGAGCTTTTAGAGAGGCCATTCTTCTCTATCCTGCTTCAGGCACGTAGCCGGTGGTCCGTGGCCCATCAGTCCTGTCCAAGGAGAGATTTATGGAGGACTGAAATGTACCATGCTCCTTCATTGCGGTGGGATGCTTTGGCGTGTCTAAGCCTCACTCTGCCTGGCTTTAAAGATGTAACCCTAACTAAACTTGTGGCATCTTTGGCCTTCCCAGCCCACAGTGACTTATTGTCAGTGATGTTGTGATGTAGTACTTTAGGAATTCAGGCCATTGGCTTATTCCCGCCCTCAGGTGGCAGTTCTCAGGAGAGGGCTCCCCTCTTTTCCGCACACCGCTGTATCGCGCACAGGTCCCAGTGCGGCGGGGTTACGACCGCGGGGCTCGTGCCGGGCTTTCGGCTTCCGTTAGAGGCCGGCACTTCGGCCTGTCCGCCATCGTTTCTGCTGGCAGAGTTCAGCGCCGGATGCCCGTGTATTTAGACCAGTGGCTTCCCAATGGTATCTGAAAAGGGCCGGAGTGGGTGCAGATTTTTGTTCTAGCCCAGCACTATGACAATTGATTCTACTTATCAAGGTCTTGATTGAAGACCATGATTAGTTAATTAGTGTCATAGTGCTGAATCAGGTGTCGTAGTGCTGGGCTAAAACAAAAACGTGCACCCACACTGGCCCTTTTCAGATAAGATTGGGCAGGGGGGGGGGGTGCATGTTTGTGTGTGAAAGTTGGAGGGTGAATTAAGGTGAGGGGGTCTGGGCTTGTTTGTCTCTGGTCATTCATTAATTATCTCCGTGCCGCAGTGTGGGAACTTTGCTGTCCTGGTGGATCTCCACGTCCTGCCCCCGGGCCTCAGGGAAGAAGCCAGCTGGTTCGCTGAGCAGCACAAGGAGGTATGGGGTGTGAGGCGGGGGAGGGGGTATTCACTTCAAAAGAGACAAAAGCTTAAAGGGGCGGGGTGTATCAAGACAGATCTGTGACATTTTTTGTATTTTAAATTTTTTTTAAAGATCTCTTTACATTGTTCAAGAGAGACGAACCGTCACCTCAAACACAAACCCCACCGTGAACTCCTGTGAATTCCATCCCACTCTTCACACGCTCTATGTGTTTTAGAGTGAGGGTCACTTTTCACACGCCAACAGAGCGTATTGTTACTGCCCTGTTGCACACAGTAGTTCAGTACTTACCTGCTGTGTGCCTTTTGGGGGGTGGGGGGGGTTAGATGTTTCACCCACAACTCATTGAAAAGGACTTATTCTGTATCTGAGCACAATCATGCTAATGCTTTCCTCAGATAATAAACAGTCATAAACATCCCTCCTGCTTACTTGCATGTCTTCAGGCATTTAAAGAAACAGGAGGAGGAGGAGAAGGAGTTGGGCTTGCAGTTGAGCCCCTATTTTCCCCTCCCCTTCAGGAAGTGTGCGAGATGATCAGAGATGCCGTGGATCACAGAGTCAGGCTCTTCCTAGAGACCAGACATCAAAGAGTTCAACCAAAGCAGAAGAAGGCCTTAACCCCAACCAATCCCATCTGTATTAAAGGTAGCGCTTATAAAGCCTTTATTACTTCTATTTCATTTTTACATTGTGTTTTTTTTGTTGTTCTTAGTATTAAAGTAATGGACGTGACTTTGTTTATATATATTTATATACTCATCAGGAGAGAGTACAATTACACTCATTAAAAAAAATAGTTTTAATTAAGATTAATGAGAATGCTGCGATGAATTGTAGCCCAAGAGAGACAACTGGAGAGAGAGCTGGTTAACACACATTGCACATGAAAGGGGGGGGGGGGGATCACAGGACTAAGTTTCATGTAGGATGTGTGAATGAGTGAATTTGTAGTTTCCCACTGCACACATGACGAGCCGCGTACTGTGTTTTGGTAATGCTGTGGGGGGGAAAAAGCAGACAAAAATGTCTGGGCTGTGCGTCTACCTGGTAACGGGCGCACACCTGGAGCTCACTGTCCCATCACCAAGGAGATGGTTTGAGATGGTGGTCAGCTAAACCCCATGGAGGGGGGGGGGCGTGACATCACCGCTGTCTTCCACCGACGGAAAACCTGACGATTACCGCATTACAGACTGAGACAACAATCCTGCCTCTCACCTCCTACAGTTTCTCTGGAGACTGCCTGCGCCCCCCGCCCCCATCCCAAAAACAGCGGTCTCGCACCCACCGCCCCCCTTTACTGGAGCCGCCTTCGCACCTTGTCATTTAAGCCTCGTTTCCCATTATGGGTGGTAAATCAGCGAGGAGCTCCTCTCGTGTTACAGACACTAATCTCGTCCTGCAGACGGCCCGAGGGGGTCGGGGCATGGGGGTGGGGGGGCGTATGGCCCGCAGTGGAGTTTGTCCTCTGCTGTCATTAGCATACACCCACAGAAATGGAATGAATAACACACTTTACACAGTCAGCCTGTGACCTGTCTCACTCAGGGGGCGGGGTCCAGGAGACCCTTTAAGGATAGGTTCGCCATTTTTCGACCCGGACCCCATCATTTATAATCGCCTCACTGATAGATTTAGTATCGAGAAATTTACCTTTTATCCACAGCTTTTCAGTGGGCTTAAACGGGGTTCAAAGGGTCAACCGTTTAGGCCTTCAAAAGCCATGATAGATCTCATTATACTCACAGACATGTCTTTATATGGGTGGCTAACCATGCTTTCCATTGGGTTTTATTGATTTAGCTTGCATACACGGTGGATACATACAAAGACTATTTACTTTCATTTTTCATTCTGCTGCTGGGCTATAACTTTGAACTTCCTGGTCTCCGAAAATCGAGTGCGAAAGTTGGTTGGGATGTACTGCGGCAAGTACAATAAGTAGTTCCAAAACAAATGTGATATTACTGCTGTCTGTTCAAAACATGTTCTGAATAAATATAAAATACATGAAGAGATGCGTGAGCATACTATGAGTTTCCCCTTTTTGAAAAGGAGATTGAAAACCTAACTACTTTCCCCATTGAAACACGTTTAAACCCGTTTGGAACACGTTTGAGGTGTAAGTTTCTCAATACTAAGGCTAAGTTCTCAGTACTAATACTAAGGCATGATTATAAATGATGGGGGACAACATTGGTTGAAAAAGGGTGAACCTATCCTTTAAGAAAGCAGCCCGCATGCTTCTGAGAGGGGCACCTCTCCTCTCCATCTCTGACATTTTCCTCTGGGTCTGCGTTTTACAAATGTCCATGTGTGGACCACTCCATTTGATTGTAGTTGTGCCCCCACCAAATAAAGAAAAAAAAATCCAAGGAAATTGAACCTCCACAAATTGTGCTTGTGAAGACTTGAGCGGGAGGCCAGCGATTTACAGAACAAGTGATCCTGTGTGATAATTATAGCCTAATTGTTCTGACTCTGTACACTAATTATAGCCCCATTTCTCTGACTGTGTGCTAATTAATAGCCCTGTCTCAGCACAGATGCGCACAGGCTCAGAGTTGGCTCCACCCCTCCAGTGATACCCCCCTATTCTGACTACTGTGTTTCCAATAGCAACAATGCAAAGCATTGTGCAGTTAAACTGTCCTCACTCGTCAGCCTCGTAATCTTAAAAGCAAGCATACTATGAGCCCGACCAGCTTGACACTCTGAGGGGAGTCCAACTTCTGGGGATGTGCTAATAAAGCAAAGGTCAGTTTCGACAAATCATGTGTGGCGATTCACACTAATACCTTAAAACTGACTATAACTTGCTAGAACCAATCACATATCAGGAATCCAGTCTTATGAGTCTCAAAGGGGAATTCCACCGAAAAACAACATTAATTGATTGAGCCTCTCTTTGTGGCTGGCCAAGAAAAGAACGCATTTAACAAAGACAAACGTGCAGCAGAAGAAATCACAAAGGCTGTGGAATGCTGCACAAAAATGATAAAAAGCAAGGAAGAGAGAGCCCCAGATCTGCACAGCGATCTGGCTTTTATTCGTTTGGGCCATCAGGTGGGCACAGGTGCGCAACACCAGCAATCAGGTCCTCGTTGAGCTTCACCTGTGTGCATACACACTCAGGCATGCACACAGACTCCAGAAAAACAAGGGGTTGTAACAGCTGTATGTGTAACTGCAATCAGCAGATGTCCAGCTCGGGGAAGCAGAGCTGAATAAGGCTCATGTATTGAAGAGCAGAGAGCCCTGGTCTGCAGTAAAACCGTTAAAAAGCGTAGGAAAGGGAGAGGTCTGAGACGGATTCGTAGCGCACGGGTCTCGGGTTCTGTGTCAGGGTCAGAGCCTAACCCGCTAATCTCCTCAGCGGAACTGGATAGGGGAGACCCGGGCCAGCCAATCGGAGGCTGCGGACGCCGCTTTGTCTGCAACGAGTAAGAGCACCGTAACCGGTTCAGCTGTCGCCACTTCAAACGAGCCGTCTGCAGCTTTTAACATTCCTGGGCTTTGTGGGTACGTGTGTGTGGATGAGGTGCATGTAAAACCCAGCGAATGTGTCCGAAAAAACAACTTTATACGGCCAACATAAATCCCAACCAGTCCTCCAGTCTAGGCTGCGCAGCCATTTTCCTGACTGTGTTCCATCTCTTTCTCTTTACCCTTTCCTCTCTGCTTGAGAATTCATCGTTAGCTCATTGTAATTTTATTTATTTGTGTTTTTGTACATCCCCGCCCTGCCTGCTGTAATGGGCCCTTTGGGCAGAGCAAGAGGAGGGGTGAGGGGCACTGTACACGGGACGTCTCACTAGTGTTTTCAGAGAAGAGCTAATTAAGGGCCAACAAAAATGATGCAGCAGCCAATCCCACCCCAACATAAACTCCCTCTTCGGACACATATGAGGGGCTAGGTTTTCATTTTGGCAGCACCCCCACAAGACTCAGCTCGCAAAAAGTGCCAAGCAGTCCCCGCCCACATACACACACACCGGAGCTGATTGACAGGAAGTCAATGTTAAACCTGATCTGCTATTTACATGCTAAACTCTGCCACATCACAGTGATATTGTGAACACGCTGATGTATATCCATTTGGACTACCCACAATTATTTTCAGAAGTGTGTGTGTGTTTTCACTGCAAAGCTGTAGTTAAGGTTTCGATTAAACCCACAGGAGAAGATGTTTGAGCTTCAGTTTACTTCAGGCAAGCAAAGTACTGATCTCTGCCCAATGTCATTTAGGTGGCTGACTCTCCTCAATCTGTGGAATCTCTAATATGGATTTTGGGGGTGGGGTAACTAACCCTGGGCCACACCCAGAACATTCTGTGGGTGTGTGGTGGATGTGTCCAGGTGCCAGGCCGCGCTGGAAGGGAGCACCTGTCAGCGCTCTTCCGATAACTCCCAAAGTCGTAGGCATTTCCCTGGCTCCCAGCTGACTGCTCACTAATAGCCGTGGGAGAGTCCTTTGTAGCAGTGCGCAGAGCTACACTGACTCCACTTGGCAGCCTCTCTCAAGGGCTTAAGTCTGCTGGCCCTTTGGCTGCGGCGGAACAGAAGTGTCGCAGGATAGTTTTACCGCGTGGGGACGTGTTTATAAAGAGCCGACACGGTGAACCCAAGCACCACGGAACACTGGGAACGCCAGGGAACGCTGGGAACACCAGGGAACGCTGTTTTTCCAAGCCTCTTTGCCGTCTCACGTTGTTTGGGAACCTTAATGCCATGAAAACCCTGTATGCATATACCTTTTTAATTTTAACGAGAAGGCCTTGTCTCAGCTTGTATGTTTGAATTTCAAAAGCAGGTTGAGACTGAATGCAAAGGATGATGGGATTTGCGAAAAGGATGGCAGACCCGGAGAATGAACAGAGCGCATTGCTCCTCCCCCCTCAAGCGCTCAGCCAGTCTGTCGTTTGTGAGAGCTGTCTGTCTCGCGCTGCCCAGCTTGAGATCGCTGTATTTGTATTCATCAGCCTGATCTGGATGACCTGCAATCCTTACCCCCCCAGTCATTTGCAGTTTGCCGACAGGTGGTGCTGTAAGAGTGTGTGTGCACTATAAGAGTTACTTGTCCTGTGGCAGACAGCCAAACAGTAGCATTATGAGTAAGGCAGCAGCCAATCACCTATGGCAATCCTGCCACTGAGGAGCCTCCTAGACCCACCCTCCAAAAATTTGAAAATGTCAGCATCACAGAAGCAAATGCACCTGTTGCGCCATGCCTTCAGTAGGCTGTACTAAAAGGGGAATTCCACTGAAAATGATGTTTGATTTGTAGGAGAGTTGCTGTCCTGATTAAAATGAGCTCCCAGCTAACTCTCTACCTGTAGTGAGAGCAGAAATACAGCCTCAAACTACTGCGCATGTACCAGTTACCTGCTTTTCTGTGAACTACAACGGCCAGACGCTTACAGTTTATGGGCGTCGTCAGACAACGGCAGTCACAGGTTGCCACTCCCACTGTAAACAACCGGAGGGGCTGGGCGTTACTACTAGTCCTGTAAACGGTTCTTCAAGAAAGGCTAACGTTACTCGCTAGCCACTACAGTTCTACTGAAAAAAATGTCACCACCATTAGCTGGAGTCTCCAGAGAAAAACGGGAGAAATAGAGCCATTCATTTAACTTTATTTATATACGGCCCCTCATTTATTTACTTTTGTTATAGTGAAAACACTTTAACTAGCCTAGCCAGAGGTCTGCGACACTTACTCATTACTCATTTCTCCTCCCGGTCCTCTAGGTCTGGGTCTCTTACACCAGTTCATTTTTGGGGATCCAGAAGAATGTCTCCAAAACACCCTTATGCATGTGGGGTTCAAAATCAGGGTGTGTAGTCAACGCCTCCTTCGCATGGCATGGGAGGTATCTCCAAATTCAATTTACCCGCCCACTGTAGTCTTTCAAAAATGAGGAAGGGTAGATTTCACCTTTCGCTGCCGATATTTCTGTTCAGAGATAGTTTTGGCCAGCCACAAAGAGAGACTTAATCAGTTGCGCCTTGATCTGTTAAATAAGGTTAATGTTGTTTTTCGGTGGAATGTGGGTTTGAACATTCTGGCTTCATCAGCCGCTGATGAAGACTTTGTAGTCGAAGCATTCGAAAAGACACTCTTCCCGTCTAAAATAAATTATAAGATTTTTGTTAGTGAGCGCTGATTTTCCTTTTCTATTTTTGCCTTATATATAGCAGGGCTATTGACAGCAGCAGTTAATGTAAAAATTTTTGTCAGTGATATAGCGGCCCATTACCACCACCCCCCTTCCCCCTATTGTGACACCCCTCCTCCGCCCCATGTTGGCTTTAGTCAAGATTGTTGTTTATCAGCATTCCAGATGTGTTTGTTTCTACAGATGGAGTCATGTTTTTGATAAGTACCTGTAGGTCACAAATTTTTATATATTTTAAAGAAATTACATTTTAAAGTTATTTAGTTGAATTTTAATTTCTCCATCATGCATTGCTCTGTCTGCATGTAGTGTAGTACCACAACGCCATATTCTAGAACCGTGGCAGGTATTGGGTTGGTGCTGGTGGGGGGGGGGGGGGGTGTTGAATTTGAACATGCATGAGCAAATATTGTTTCAGGTGGTCTTTGTCGATTGATAAGGCAGCCCAGAAGTTACTTCTGCAACGAGTGTGATGTTCTTCCCGAAAAAAGTCTTTCAGCTGCTGTTAAGTGGCAAACCCCCCCCCCCCCCCCCCCCCCCCCAGCAGGGAAGACAAAGGATGAAACAGTGAAACAGTGCTGCCTGTGAACATCAAAGCCAGCAGGGTGGGCAGGTGACCTGCTTCCCCCCTGTGACTCAGAGATCAGTCACAGGACCTCTGAGCCCCAGGTAATTCTGGGAAAATGGACCACATAGTCATTGGACTATACTGGGTGGACTTACCTGAGTCTCATCCTCCGTCTGTGAGCGAGTACTTCCTGAACATGATGTGTGTGTATGCGTGCATATACAGTGCCCACCAGAATTATTGGCAACCCTGGGAAATATGAGCAAAAACAGCTATGAAAAAATGTCTGTCCTTTATCAGCATGACCTTACACTCAAAATGAGAAACATATAATCTTTAATTTAGGTGAAATTATGATAATTGATAGTAATTATGATTTTGATAGGTGAAAACCAAATGATAAAAAAAATGAATATTTTCTTAAAAAACATGTCACACTTAATATGGCAACCCATTGTGAACATGGCAGCTATTGAAGACTCGTGATTTTACTCCCAATGCAACTGCAGCACGGCTTTGCTGCTGAGCGTGCTCTCGCAGCACCTTGCATACTTAAAGGGATAGTTCACTTTCTGGGTTATTTGATGTCATTTCAGTAGTTTTACTGTATTCTTTAAATTTACCCAGGCAGTTTTGAACTTTTAGGCGTTTACAGACATTTCTGATGACCTGCTGGTATCACTGGTATGGGGCATTCGGGCGTGTGGGCCTTTACGCAACCTGAGACTGTTGCGCTCAAGAAAATCACTGGAATGATATAAAAACTGATCTTTATGTTTATAATTGTGATTGAACACTAAAATTAATGTATTTGTATGTACAGTCTCTAGATACATAATCTCACTACTTTTGGAGTTACTTGAAGTGCATTTTCTTGCTTTAGACCCCCCCTCCAACACCCCAATACTAGCCATTACAAAGTTGCCAAGTTATCAGATAGACTTCTGTAAATATCTTAAACATCCTTTTCCGCACACAAAACTGTCTAGGCCAATCAGACATACACTAAAACTGTGAAATAATATCAAAAACCCCAGAAAGTGAAACTCTACCTTTAATGCTACATAGTGTACCTTCCTGGACCGGTAGGACTGACATCTGAAGTTCTGTCTGAAGTCCAGAATCTGAACAACGGTCAATCTGGTTTAAACTGCTGCGGCAGCAATACGGCCCGCTCTTCAGAGAGAGACTAACAAACTGTGTGTGAAAAGCTCTCCGGCCCAGAGCCAATAGCAAGCCAAACTACACAGGGCATTTTAAGGTCTGAATAACAGCTGATGTCTCAACTTGCAATTTAGCGGTTCCCAACGCCAAGTCCAGACATGCCCCCCCCCCAATCACCCGCCCACAAGCCAGCCTTGTCCTGGGAATTGGCACGGTCAAATCGCCAGGGAAGGGAACGCAAATATTTCTGAGCTTCACGGTGAACGTTCTTTGGATCTAATTGGCTAAATCAAAGCTGTTAAAAAATGAGAAAACCAGTCGGAAATGAGAGATAGCTGCTCTAGCTGACTCCATAGAGTTCACAGAACAATAAAGGGACAAATACTAATCCCAATTCCCTGACGTTAAGGCATCCTCTGAATACATAACCATTCATCCGTCAAGTCAGATCATTTGCGTTTTTATATTTTTGTTTTATTTTTATTTTCTTATCCCTGGAGAGGCTACCGTTCCGACTGTTAGACTTATGGGCACTAAAAACCATAGGGCTGTGGGTTTTTCATGAGCATGGGGTGTGTATCCATATTGTGATACTTCCGGAAAGCCCAATGGCTACTGGCTACTGACCCATCCGTCTGACGGCTGTCCCCTTGTCCTCCATAGGCTGCACCCAAAGCCCCGACATCTGACGTGACGGCGCATGTTACTAAAAGCTATTTTCATTCACCTGAACGTGTCAGACAGCGCATGTTCCATTCACCTGAACGTGTCAGACAGCGCATGTTCCATTCACCTGAACGTGTCAGACAGCGCATGTTCCATTCACCTGAACGTGTCAGACAGCGCATGTTCCATTCACCTGAACGTGTCAGACAGCGCATGTTCCATTCACCTGAACGTGTCAGACAGCGCATGTTCCATTCACCTGAACGTGTCAGACAGCGCATGTTCCATTCACCTGAACGTGTCAGACAGCGCATGTTTCAGCTTAATCCCCTTCATGCCCCACTGCCCTTGCTGATTTAACATAGTCAGACGCCTGTTCCAAGTTACACTGTCACAAAATAAAGGGGACTCTCCACCCCTCCGCCCTGCCACACCACACCACATCAGGACGAGCCCGCTGGGTGAGGTGAGTGGAGCTGGTCGATCAGGTCTGTTGGGGTGTTAGATGGGTGTAGGCCCACGGTTGCCAAACTTCTCTAAGTTGTGCATTGGATATTATATTGAGAATGGTGATGCTACTTTATTGGGCAGAAATAATTAAATGAAGTTGAAACTGACTGAAATTGCTCTGTTGATATTAATAGTGGATTTGGCATTAGCAGTGAACAGTGAGATGGGGTGGAGGATGCAGGGGGAGACTGAGTAAGATACTTGTTGACTAAAGCGTCTGTCTGTGACAGCTCTGTATTTTGGAGACGGCAATCACAAAAACAGGCCTTTTTTGGTAGTTTATGATAGATTGTACCTTCAGCTTCAGAAAGAGGCAAAGAATGAGCTGCACACAGCTTTTTTTTTGCATTTTTTTTTCTTGAGCAGAGCACTTTTGAGGTTAAGCATCCCATGCGTTTACGTACGGTTTTGCGATTCAGTCTCGAACACAGACAAGGAGCACACTAGAATTTTACTGTGGTGAGTGAGCGCTGAAGCCCATTTCAAAGAGGCTGGGGTGACCTTTTCAGATGGTGTGGCAGAATTGAGTGTACTGGGATTTCTATGGTTTGGATGTTGGCCCAGAGACTAGCTGTGGCACAGACGAGAAGTCTGTAGGACGCTGGGAGAACCAGTCAGGTCCGCACGCTTGTCAGGCCGCCATTACTGACCACGGAGGATACTCTGTTAACCACACCCATTTGGCCAACAAATTCCTCGCATAAAGGGAAAAAGAACGTTCCCTTCCCTGCCCAGAGACATCTTGCATTGCTCAGTCAGCAACTCACCCCCACCCCCCCCCCCCCCCCCCCCCAACCCCGCCCCTTTGTTTTGACCAGATTCTTTTATAATACATTACTACGTATATGCATCATCAGTGTCTGACAGTATATTGCGCTACCAAGGATAATTGCACGATTATTAAAATTTTTAAATATTTCATCCTCATCTATTGTATTAGTTGAGCATGATGATTAGAAAAATGAAAATAAAGAAAATCTCACTTTTTAATTATAAATGTTCCATGTTTGTGTGGTAATTACTGGTACCTAACTGGAATGTATAGAATTGAGTGTTGTGTGTGGTTATTGTGTAGGCAAAGGATGAAAGGATATTGCGAGTTTTAGTGAGTGCTTCTGGCATCGCAATTTTGGTAAGCTGCACTGCACATCGCATCTTTCCCACAGGAATTACAGATGCAAACCGGTCATAACTGACAATCGACGTAGACAATTCATGTGAAGCCAAAAGAGGAATTATGTAATGCGTTCTGTGAGCTTTCTCAGCAGCAGATAGAAGAATGCGGCAGTGATGCTGAGCCTGGCGGCCAGAGGAGTGGGAACGCACGAAAGGGTTGGACAGGTTCACAGTGATTGTTGCCTTTCATCAGTGATTATTTTTTTTGTTCTTTCCTGAGCGCTTTCAAATATCAAGCACACTTTTCGGAGCTGCCCACACCTGGGGCTGGTGTGCCAATCAACGGCTCTCGACGGAGACACGCATGCAGACTTTCTCAAATGCTAATGCGCAGAGTAGATTATTTGCGCTCATGTCTTATCGTGGGCACATAAAATGTGTATGTGCCCTACAGTCATCATGCACATATTATTCGTTAAGAAGATCAACCGCCATTCTGTCTACTGCGCTGATGATCAGTCCTTATCTCTGTGTTTTGTATGGCAGGAGAGCGTTTTCGCCTGGCAGCCTACTTCATGAAGCGCCACGTCAATCTGCGGTGTGTCGGAAGGCGGCATCAGGGAGGTACGTGCCCAGCTCTAGCACGGCCCAGATCGTCACTGCAACCCTGGGTCTCACATCGTCATGCACATCCCTTATGTAGCTACCGCTACCACGCTCAGTGTGATGTATGTGGTGTCTGGGACTAAAGTGTTTAATGCCACTATCTTAATCTCACAGCTAAAAACTGTATGCCCTAAAAGCAGGCATCTGAAAGGATGGATAAACGGGCTGTGAAGGATGTTTATTCAGTTCAACATACAGTTAAACATTTATTGGCATGAAAGGTGTACAGCTGAGCTGCAGCTTCTGTGTTGATCTGCAGGGTATTACGGTATGTCACGTTCGTGGGCTAAAGCACTCCGCAAAGTGGTGCCTGAGTGCACTGTGGGTAGTTTGTATTTGTGGTCGCCGTGACAATTTTTCTCCTCCAGAGTTGCGTGTATTTCCTGAGCGGTTCATTGTGTGTGCGAGCATTCCAGAGGACGCGGCGGAGCGTGGCAGGAAGGCCGACCTGACCGTGGTGAGGGCTGTTTACATTCCACGCTTCCTCTTCCCGCCTCTCCATCAAATGCAGCAAGAGGCCTGTGTATTATTACAGAGCACCGTGGCCAAATTGTGCTGGGTTTTATGACTCGACCGTGTTTACACGGGACGGCCCTGGACCCCGCGCTGCTGTTCCCCTTTCCCCTTTCCCCGTTTGCCTTTGAGATGGGAAGCTGAAGCTTTGAGGTGGACTGGCTGACCAATTTAGCAGAGGTCACCGCTAACTATGTCTGTGGAACAGGCTTTAGACCCATCGGAGCATTGTTCAGACCTGTTATCCCTGGAACAGGCTAGGAGCAAAATCATGAAAAGTTAGTAAAATCTTGGAGAGGAAGTTGTGCAGCAACACTTGGCTTATGTGGGCTAGTTGAGGAAAAGGTGGCCATTCGGGTGCCACAGCCTGCCAGCTAAAGCCACACAGGAAGTGTCCTACTCTGACTCAATGTCTAGGAGAGTTTAACTGGTAGGCTGACGTGGGAAAAAACGGAGGCTTGACACCACGTGCATCGGAGGACAGTGTCATACTGGGAAAAAAAAAAGAGGGTAATATTAAAGTTTTTATTTAATATTAAAGAGCATTGAAACTAAAGTTTTATTCATTTATCCTTTCATTAAATAGGAAGTCTTTCAAGTGAGATAGCAGCAGTACATACACACAGTTTCAGTTAAAAAATACTGTAGGAACACAACAATAAAAATAGAAATAATTAAAAGGAGAATGTTTTTATGTTAAAGAAACAATCCAGTAACCCAGACCAGTTATTTTCCTTTGCATTTATGACATTTTATTGTGAGATGACCAAAGTCACAAACAAGTACACTTACCTATGCCTGCTCATTGTTTTATAAGCACAGGCAGGTTGGGACACACGGGGTTGTAAACTGAATCCTTATCATTATCATTTGCAAATATTCTAACGAGGGTACGACATACTGCTGGTACTTCTCAATGTCAGGTGATATCTGATGTGATGATAGGTCAGAAGCCAACATACCTGGATATGAAGTGGGTTTGTCCTCTGTTTCCATACCGTCTCATTAACCAGTCAGGCTTCAGGCACCTCCTGTGAACCTGCCCAATCTCCCAGTGTACTCCTGGGAAAAAGGCATGGAGATAACATTCTCATTTGTCCCACAACCAACTCTTGACACATCTCCTGCAGACAGCTGTTATATTTTAGAGTAACGGCGTGCGCACAGTGAAAAGTTCAGATCATGTAACTAATTTTCCAGCTGAGGGAGAGATGTCTGGCCTTCACCTCCCCCGGCTCGGGATGTGGCTTTGGTGTTTAGTGTGGGGCGGGTGGGGGGGAGCGTTTTGGGTCTGCGGCGGGGCCCTTGCTGGCTTAACCTCTGGTGGTTTTGTGAGGAAAGATACCAGACGACCGAGCTGGAGTTTCTCACATGACAGAGATATCCATTGTTTACCTTGTTCTTTTCACTCCAATTTGTCAGAAAGTTTGATCTCGTCGAGAAAGCATGACCCGAAACGACGCACGTAATGAGCCGCAGCCCACGGAAAATGGTGTCGCCAGACGCTACGTTGCGCTAGACCACAGCGATACGGCAGGGGTCTGCGACCGGTCGGTCGCTTAGCGACGGCCCACACCGCTGCTGTTGCGTCTCTCAGCCTCAGGGCAGGTTTTTCGATCAGCTATTTTGCAGGTCTGCGCAGCTCTGCACAGTCAGACCACTTCACTGCTGCACCTTTCGCTCTGTGCTTCTCTCCTTCCGCCTGCTGAGGGTTCAGAGGTCAGGCTTCACAGAAAGCAGCGTTCTGTCATCTTTTCCAGTCATATATAAGCGTCACTTTCCCGTTTATTATAACCTTCATGTCGAGTGCAGAGACGTTAGTCACATCTCAAAATGCGGTCTGCATAGCAGGGGCTTTGGAGAGATGTGCTCGTTAATTTGCGTTGGATAGAAAATGGTGCAAACAGCCTACAGGGAGTGAGGGGCGAGCGTCTAGCGAGTAACTAAAGACACAAACAAAATTTAAATGTGGTGAAAAAAGAAAAAGAAAAACTGAAATAATTGTTTCCAGTTCCTAAATGTGAACTTTTACTTTTATTGTTTAATCTCTTGCTAAAACAAACCGTATCCAGCAAAGGATAAAAGTGAGCACCCCCGTAGGATCACATCAGGCCTGTAGAGCGCGTTTTGGGTCAGTTTCAGGGGGTGTGAGAGTGGTGACTCCCACTTTGCGCAGGATTGGGGGCCTGCACCCGCTCTCACAGTGGTGAGGTAAAGGGGGAGCAGTGTGTGTGTGTGTGTGTGTGTGTGGGGGGGTGGGGGGGGGATAGGTAGCCTGGCATGTTGTCACCATCACCTTTTCCCATATAAGTGCTGTACATAAACGTGTGATCTGCACCAGCTAGTCAGCACTGAAGGTGTTCTTTCCTCTTACAGGCCCTTATAGTTTTATGTAATCTGTCCATTCCTTAATTTCTGGACTGTACTGTTAGCACAGTTTGAAGGGGGAGGTAGGTATAATATTATAAAATGTACCGTTATCTAAAGAGCCATAGCTTTCCTGCGCATGCCTATTGGCCTCCTTGCGTTGACATTGAGGTGACAAGTACAAAGGCAGACCACACGCTTCCGTGACAGTTAGGGGGTGATCTAATCAGAGATGTGCGTAAACAATCGCACTGAACGTGGTTGTGGACTTTCACACTAACAAACCTCTTTAAAGCACGTACAGTGTGGAGCCCCATATGGAGAAAGAGAGTTTAGCCAATATATTATCATTAGCAGCTCATTTGTCCCAGCTGTATAATACAGCGCATCAGAGCCAAGAGCTGTCATTGTCTTCTTGATATTCTCACATTTACTTTTGTGCTTTGATGTGGTCTATGGACTGACAGTGTTTTGAGTGCCTGTTCTGCTTAGCAACAATTCACCCTGAAGCGGTTTCCAAACAAGGCCCGTCTTTTGTCTGACAAAAAGAAAACCAACCTTACAAATAAATAAATTAAAACAACAGAAGTTCTGGAAAACATATTAGCTGAGACATCAGGAATTAATGGCCGTCTTGAGTGCCAATTAAGATCCAATAAAAGCAGTTCTGAGTTCTGACAGGTCTGTTGTGGTATTTAGTCACTTCTTGTTCCTACCTGTCTGTCTTTCTGTTGACTAGCTTCTTTATGGAGGTCACGTATAGTGTGACATGAATGACTAAAACTTATTATTTATGTACCACCAACTAAAATAACTGAACCACAGCAGACCCTACATGGGAATTGGCCCTGTAGATTTCCAGTTGACAAGAGTCCTTTACTGTTCCCTCATAGTCATATCTGGTTTTTATTCCAGTCACAAACATAACCCTGGTTTCAGAGTTAAAAATGTGTTAATTATGTAAACTGTGTAATCCAATAAATGGAGAAAATGGGATTCATGTATACCGGGATATTTACTTAATACTGGGGAGGGAATTGGGCCCAAAATACTCAACATCACTGATTGCAAATCCAGGAGTAACAACTGTGTCCTGTGCTTTCTTAGCAGCTTTTTGGGGTGTTTTGTATTTTTCCTCATATATTTATATTTTTTATTTCTCCTTTATTTTACCAGGTGAGTCCCACTGAGATTTCCATCTCTTTTTCAAGGGAGCCCTGGCCAAGAGAAGCAACAAGCAGTCAGATTACAACATAAAACGCCATTACACAAAGCAATGGCAATAAAACCACAAATTATACAGTACATATTTCAGATAAGACACAAATTATACTATTACACATTTCAGAAAAAATTAATTACACACCTCAGTTTTTAAAATATCCAACTTCCTCTTAAAAACTTACTGCCATCTGCTGTAATTGAGATAAACCTGAGTGGTTTAAAAGAAGTATTGTGCATACGTAGATGAAAAGCAGAAATGCTTGCGAGGTGCCTGCTCTATGGTCTTTCATCTGCTGCATCATCCTCCTCATATTCTTTTTTATTTTATTTTTTTTTTCTTATGTGGAATTTGGAGCTTGTTTCAGAAACGTAGAGAGGGCTCAGGCCAGCCAGCCTGTTTTCTCTCTGCAGTCTAGCAGCTGAGCTGCTCAGTTACTGCACCAAAGGAGAACACTTCATACACAGCTGGAAGGGCCGTGTGCGTCTCAAGTGCCTGGCGACCAGAGTTGGCACTCTTTATTTTTTAAAATTCTTTTCTCCCTGTTTCCCGCCGTTTGGAACATGCTGACCCTGCAGCGCTCATCACAGTCTCTGGTGTCGATTAGGGAGAGTGCAGACAAGCGCTCATCACAGTCTCTGGTGTCGATTAGGGAGAGTGCAGACAAGCGCTCATCACAGTCTCTGGTGTCGATTCGGGAGAGTGCAGACAAGCGCTCATCACAGTCTCTGGTGTCGATTTGGGAGAGTGCAGACAAGCGCTCATCACAGTCTCTGGTGTCGATTCGGGAGAGTGCAGACAAGCGAGCGCTTCTCATCGCGCCGGCGTAGCTCGCCAGTCGGGCTCACACAGAGATGAGTTGGAAGAAGACGCTTTGTGCGAAGCTTAACAGACAAACTTGTGGGCGCCCGTCCAGTTAGCGGGACCCCCACTATGAGACGCTGCAACCTCCCCGCGCAGTGCTAGCCAATTTAGCAACACTGCAGCTCCGCGCCATAGTCGCCACGTCAAAGGAGTCACCCTTGTGTGATGAGACAAGGAAAATAGATGGATTATCTGGATTATCCCATTATCTGGATGGGAATAAAAGTGTGCACCCCTGGCCTAAAAGTAGGACCAGTTTTCTCTCATTATTTTGAAACCAACGTTTTGGGAATGTATGTCATTGTATGATAGCCACAGATTAGAAATGTAGAGTATGTCTACCCTTTCATTCTTTAAAAAAAGAAAACGTATCTACGATGGATTACAGTCTCTATGGTCCTGATGCGCTCTTGTTTTGAGCGTGACCGGTGAGCGCATGAGCCTTTGTGCACGGGTGCATGCGTGCGTGTGCCAGCCTGCAGAAATGAAAGGGGGCTCTTTTAAACAATGTAAGTGTGTGAGGATAGCTGGATGACAGGGCAAAAAGGTCCCCTCTGTGCATCTGTGTTAACAGCAGTCTTCTCACAGGCTGATGTGTCTTATTTACGGCCCTTCCTCGGCCCTGTGTGGGCTTTTCCAGCCTCGGGGAGTTTACAACATTCCTCTGAAGCTCAGACTCCTATGTTCCCACAGAGTTCTCAAAGCCTGAGTCATGCACCGCCCCCCCCTCCTCCTCCTCCTCCTCCTCCCATCTTAATTATTCACTTTTCAAAATACACTCCTCTTCTTCCAGGGTGTGGTGAGCAGAGAGAGAACCAGGCCGCTTCCCCCGCTGCTTGCTTGCCTAAATCAGAAGGACATGTTTTCTTTGCTGTCATTATTTATGCTACGCTATTTAATTGAACGTTTTAATGTACGGGGTCACAAGGGGCTGTAAAATCACAATAAGATTCCGCCCACATCTCACTCACAGTCAGTCATTGTTTGTACACCTCCTGGAAAGAACCCAGGCTCCCTTTTTTTCGGGGGGGGGGGGGGGGGGACAGACCCCCGACCACGCTCAAACCCAAGACAAGAGGACCCCACACAGAAAAGAATGCGTTCTCACACACAAAGGCAAAGTTTTCAAAGGCTTTCTTTCCTTCGGCCTGTGAAGCAACATGCCGGACTCTTCTTTCTTCCTCTGGCCTCTTCGTTCATTTCTCCACATGTCCGTCACACACTTAGCACTCGCCCGATGGAACAACCTCTTTCTTTTTTAAATATCCCACTTTTCTCTTTAAAAGTGGACAAATCCTTGCGTTAAACTGACAGGATATTTAATGTATTGCAGTTACTTTATTGGTCGTTTGCCTATCAACGTAGGCTAAATGAAAATCGTTTAAAATGTAGACGGCTTTGTTTTTGCTTTATTTTGGCGAAACCATGTTTGTGAAAATCACCTGTACAACAGCACTACATTAGTACTAGAAGCCCTGGGCCTCCATGTAGTGAACCTGTTAATGAAGCTCTCTGTCTCAGAAGGTCTGCTGCACTTAATGGAGGTGATAAGTGATTTATCTACCGTCTCCGAAAACACAATTAACACCGGGGTTCCCGAGAGGTTTTTATGAAGCGCAGAGGTTTACTAGAGAGTTATTCATTTCCGCACCTCGCCAGCTCCTCAGCTAGCCTCACAAGCATGTACTCTGTCCCGGCCAAGCCCAGGAGTCTCGCTGCCGTTAGCCTAAACGCCATAGTGGGCTCTGCTGGGGCCAGTTCCCGCGCTCCTGAGGCTGGGATAGCCTCCGAAGTGATACTGAAGGGCGAGACTTCAAACCCCGGGCCTCCGTCTCGACACGCTGCAGCGTCCCGCAGTCGCTACCTTCTCATCTCGCTGTGGAACAACTAAGCGTTTCCTTTCTCTCCTAACATGCCCTTTTCTTTTCCTAAAAATAGAACCGACTGCAGGTTTCTATCATCGCCATGACTGCTTAATAAGGTACATTTGAGTACCACATGACTGTTTGACGTTGCCATGTAACAGATGGTCACAAAAAGCTCTCTTAAACTTTCACTGCTTTGAACTCTCCCAGCTTGGCAATTTCACTTTAGTGAAATGAATCCTGTTTTTCCATGGAATTTAATTATTTATTAAAGTATTTCCATGATCTTGGTTTAAAAAATCAACATTCTTACATGATATTCAATGAATGTCATGCCATTTTGTGTATGGTGTTTGTATTGACTTGTAGTTTGTATTGACCTTATGGTTTTAACAGGGGGCCAAGTATAACAGTTTTTGCTTACACAGTTGTTATTTGTATTTTTCGAGGTGGAACATGGCGGACAAAGCAAGTCAGAATATTTTTCCGGCCACCATGAAACTGAAGACCCATTAAACAGCTCTGCAATAACAAAAAGGAACACCCTTCAAAAGATGTGAGTGTTGTCACATTTTCCATCAGGGATCAGGGATAATAGCTGTTAGACAAACACCACATTTCCCCTCAAAACCTTTCTGACAGAGCCAAGAAAGCCGGCAGCCAGGCCCATCCCAGCCAGCGGGTCCTGGGAGGCTGGGACCAACAGGGGGCGCCACCCTTCTCCGCTCCCATGGAAACAGAGGCAGGGTGCAGAGCGGCGAGTGATGTGCTCGGGGTCGGGACCATGGAGGGGAGAGAGGATGGAACGAACGGAGCCCAATCCTCCTCTGAGCCTCCACCCCCAGAGAAGACATCCATCCGGAACGGGCCCCAGCGCGACGAGCCGTGGCCGGCCCCACGGCATGGTTGCACCGCCCCCGGTGGAGGTTCAGCAGAGCCGCCGCAGGCTGAACCGGGCAAGGGCAGGAGGGGAAGGGCTGCATCTCAGGAAGAGGGAGAGCGAGCCAAAAGAATGTGCTTCGGACAGGCTCCAGTGTCCCCCAATGAGGTCATAACAAAAACGCACTCTGACAAATGCTTAGCACAGACCAGCGAATTCAGATCACGGCCCTTTCTGGTTCCCGATCTGGGGACCTCTTTGTTACCAGCTCTGGAGCCCTCTTTGGGCCCTACTCTGGGGCCCTCTCTGGACCCTGCTCTGGGGCCCTCTCTGGACCCTGCTCTGGGGCCCTCTCTGGGGCCTACTCTGGGGCCCTCTCCGGGGCCTGCCCAGACCGTGCCTCAGAGGGAGGAGCCTACAAGGCAAAAACCGGGCCCCAAGCCCCTACTCCAGAGAAACGGCACACGGGCGAGCCGGGGTGGCCGGGCCGGGAGCGACGGGGACGCATCCGCCCAGCGCTCCGGGACACAGCCCTCGGTTGCACAGGAGAGGGTGGAGAACGTGCCCAGGAAATCAAGATTAAGGCGGATGAAAAAAACCTGAGCGCAGAGACTAGTGGAAGGCAGGAGATGTGCGTGATCATATGCATGTATTTACTCCACTTACATTCGCATGTGCAGTCAGATGCGCGCTTGCACATTCCGCTATTTTATTCTTCGTTCATTTGTCGTATATTTTTCCACACGGCCCACCACCCCAGAATATTAGGCCCAAGTTGAAAAGGCTATTTGACAAAGTGCATTCTAAAAATCTAATTAATACCAGTTTACCCACAAAGATCACGTGTCAGATGATGAATGACTTCAGGGTTTTTGCCAATTTTGTTTGTTAGGTACAAATGTTCAGGTGTGTGGAGTTCTGAGGTTCTGATCATTTTTAGACATGGTTGTGACGGTTCAGGAAACCTGGTATTTTTTCCAGCCTTCAAAGTGGGTTGGTCCCTCAATTCAACAATGCATGTTTAGTCGTTTTAGGCTCAAATCCCTGCAGATCCATTCAAGTCACATTGCAGTGAGTGATGGTGTGTTTTTTGGTCTAGCAGAACGCCCTTACTGTAATGCAAAGGCTTTCCCCACACAGGCTGGGCGCCAGTGTAACGAACAGTTAATGATCCGGCATCTCTCTGGCCCACTATACTGACAGCCAGGTGGAGGGCCTACGTTCTGCTCTGCCTCAGGCTCATCCAGAACACAAAACCATTTTAACAGTGAGTCATAAACAGTGCTGTTGATTTATTACTTCATTATTTTTCTTCAACATAATTTACAATAAAAAAATTTAAAAAAACGTTCTAATGTTTGCAATAAAGATTCTTTTTGTCCCCCTCCCAATCAAGAGTCCCCTTGTGCTTTATGGATACGAGCGGACGTGACGCGAATATGCAGGGGTCCAATGGCGCAATAAATCTGTCTGGTTTGTCTGCAGTCGCTGTCGCTGCTTCCTGTTTGTCGCCTGGGGACGAGCTCTAAAGTTACTGCCGCCGTGGCATCCATACACAGACGCAGCGACACAACTGTAGGATAGCAAGACATTGTTGATTAATTATTGCTGCATGTTGGGTAACATGCAGAGAGCGGATAAATTACTTGGGAGCTTTTTGTTCCCCTCCCTGTCGGGGGCTTTTTTTCCAGGATCTGTTTGTTTGTCTCTGCCATTCAGACAGTACATAAACAAAGCACATTCTGTCCCGTAACAGGCTTTCATCCGGCAAAGTAGATCCAGACCTCAGCTAGCCCAGCCTGGTCTCTGATCAACAACGCCAGAGGGAAAAACAGGAAAAAACTTGTTTTGGGAACAGAATTTGATGATTATTTATCAAAAGACACTGCCTTATATATGTATTAACATGCTGTACTCATTTCATACTGTGAGCTCTTGTGTCAGACGACGGCAAGGCCACCTGTGGTGCTGCCTCGAGACGGAAATGAAGACATCACTGTCAGGCCTGGTATCCTTCTTTGTGGGAAATTGGAAAGGGTGCATTCAGTGCCATTTGATCGGATGACTCGGGTACAAGCGCAAAATTGCAGGAGGCGAAAGGTCACATGGAGACGGGACGCAAGCCCTTGGGAAGGGGGGTCACGGACATTCATGCAGTTAAGTAGCACTGGTAGAGGTGGCCCCCCTAAAACCGTACAGAGCTGCAATTTCCCATACATGCAACACACAAAATAAGGTGCATACAAGTGGGGGAAGTGCTTGTTTTCATTGGCAGAAGACACTTACTCTTTCAATGAGCCATACACATCTGCCATGTATTGTGTGCACACTGACCAAATTGTCACCAAAGTAGCATTGGTTCTTCCTGGGAGAAAAAAAAATCTTGAGCCTTAGTGAGAACTGACCTCCTGCCCTGAAACGCTATATGCAGCACTGGTCCCTTTTAGCGGAGTGCTCCTCGTGATCTTAAAATGGATCCACCGTACTAACGCGAAGGCCTCTGTTATCAGTATTTAGTCCTTATCCAGAAACAGGCGGGCCACCAGGTTATTGGAACCGTCTGTGGCGTTGCAACACCCAACGTGTGGAGATAGCGCCCATGTGACACTGACAATGTGCTGCTGCCACAGACTCACTCCACTGGCTGGGACTCCAGAGCCCATCAGCGAGACGCTAAGTGCAGCAGGCCCATGCTAAGGGGCTCCTAAGTGGCTCGGTTGGGTTCCTGGCGTTACCGCTGCATTGGCTACTGCGTGTGGTCAGTGAGAGATATGCCTTTTCCGCAGCTGCCCTAGCTGCTGTGTGGAAAGCTGCCACTGGCCGGCAGGTAAGCGCATGGGAACATGCACTGGAGCTGCGCGGGTGCCGTGGAGGCTGCAGCAGCACGGCTCTTAGTAGGGCAAGAGCCACGGTTGCACAAAGCAACCGCTGGCATGTTTATTTCAGCAAGGTCTGGGCGTGAACACGTTGAGTAGAGGTACACCAACAGCAGGTTATGTTTGATCTAGCTGGCACTGATGGTAAAATTAAGTCATAGCTGAGTTACAATCTACAGTGTCTTAATTTCAGCACATCACTTATAAATCTGAATAATATTTGTAAACAAAAAAAGCCTCTGTAATTATATTTGAAGACATTGGATTCCACAAAGGCATTGCAGATGAGAAATGTGTTATGGCATAGCATGAAGAGGAACACCGACAAATATGGCATGAGGCCAATGACATCAAATATTTTGGAACCAAGCGTACTGTATTGCTGTACTAGCGGTTTACTGGATTTATTGTAATGAAGCTCGTTCTGTAACTGTTAAGCTGCTTGTCTGTTCCCACGCAGTGCTGGCCTACAGCTCCTTTAAGCACTCTCACATTCTGCTGGACAAAGGAGTCTGGACCAGACAGTGTCACTACTGTTTTCCCCTTATGAGTTGGCCTGACAGCTGTCTGTTTGTGGCTTACAAAGTCAAGACCTCCTTCCGTGAACAAATACACTTCAAACTTTTTTTTTTCTCTTTTCATACAAAATATTTAATAAATATGACTTTCAAAAAAAAAAATTTGCCAGGAACAACAACTCCAAAAAGATTCATTCTCAAGATCATAACACTAAAGTCAAAAGTACATGAAATGTCTCCATGATCTGAAAGGGTTATTTAAGTGAAAACAACGTTCTTTTAAGAGCCTCTTAAAAGACATGGGAAGCATAAGCAGGGATGTCTTAAGCAAGGCAGTGTATGTTACTGTGGTTGTACAGTGTTGGCCCTCCTACTGTTCAAGTATTCATGGTCTAGCTTATTATATTATGCTAATAAAAGCAGAAGGTAATTACAAATATAGTAATCAAAAAGTGGCGTGCTATACAGCTGCTGTCATTTACTATCCTTTAAAAACACCTTGCTGTTTTTCCTTTTCTTTTTTTACACCTTTTTTAAAAACAGGCAGTCATTAATTTAAAAGATTTTGTTCCCTTAAGTTTTCTTTCTGTGGCAATAAGTGCATGCCACTCCATTTACTAACACCCAAGGAACATTTTTCAACCTGCGTTAAGGTTTTGTAAAAAAAAAGTCCTGGCAGAATAAGGTTTGCTGTAGTAACTTTCAAACACCTGACATTGTACAAACATTTTTTTCCAGGCACGAAAATGCCCGTCCTATTGCTTAAAAATAAATTTATTTCTAGAACACTTCAAATTTTGGCATTTATGAAACAATATTTTCATCAATAGCATATCTGTGAGCTTACAAAGCTATCAAAACCTTCGAATCTAGACAAATACACATAAATAAAAAGGAATGGTATTTTAGGCTCTTGATTATTAAGTTAATAAATCAAATATACACAGTGATTAATTAAAAAAATGTACATATCTACACAATGTTCTAAATTGACACAAATTCTTCATATTGGCAGCAACTGCTGACATTGACCCAACCCACCCCAAGGAAAAAAAACAATAAAAAATAAATTACATTTTTTTATGGTTGCTGTGGCATGGAGCTGCAAAGGCACTTTAAAACAGAACTAGCTGTACACTAACCATAAAGAGCCTGTGTATAAACTCAAAATAATAAACTATATGGTCCATTTTTTTTTTTTTTTAAAAATGCTTAAGACTACCTGCAGTATCTCCCTCCCTCTCCACCTCAGCTGATGTGTGGTGATCGTCTGAAACAAAATGGCTGCTGTACGTCACCTAGATGGGTGCTACACATTGGTGATGGTTGAGGTAATCTTCTCCCCTTCACTGTAAAGTGCTTTAAGTTTACCAAAGGTACCACATAAATGCGATCCATTATATTATCTTGGCAAAGCATACAACTTTAAAGGGAGAGAGGTGAAATTCACTTGTTAATTCTCTTGGAACATCACCACCTCACTAGTTTTGCGTGGACGTGGAATGCAGCACTTGGTATTCCAGCCAACAACGACCACTGCCAGTGTAAGCCAGCTTGTCAAAACTTAAATTAACAAAAGGGATTTTAGGCAAATAACCTTGGACACAAAATATGACATGACATGGGTGGGGGGTGCTATACAATGTACTCCATCCGGTTTAAGCTCTGTGACGTTTCCAAGTCTCTGTTGTCCTGTTTGTTAGTCCAGTTTGGGTGTTTGGCTGGCATGCTTTGCGGTGTTTTGTCCTCCCTGTCAACCAGGGTGTAGGCCGGCTGCTTGACGAACCGACCTTTTTGAAGGTGTCTCTCCACCTCATCGTCCTCCACCTCAGAGTTGTGCGTCCTAATTTTGCCGATGATGGAGTTTTTGTCCTCGTAATCCTTGATGGGGGTGGCCTTAGCCGCATGCTTCTCGATGGGGTTTTTTATCTGGTTGAGCTGCTCACGCACGTTGTTGGTGGTGTTGTCATCCGTCACGGTCACCGCGGCATTGCCATGGCTGCTCTGTTTCTTTCTCCGACGTACACACCACAGGAAGGCAGATCCAACTGCCAGGATCCACAGCACAATGAACACACAGCTGAGCAGGGGCACCAGGTAGTCTGCTGGAAGGGGCAGAGCAATGAGAGAGCCAATTAAAAATGAGCCAACTGGATCCATTTCAGTGTTAAAGGGCACTGAAAAACAATTATCAGTAGTTTGCCTCAAAATGATAATACAGCTTTAAACTGACACTCAAATTGTGAATTGGATAAAGTGATTAGCTGGACATACCAAACACTCAGTAAGTCAGTGGTGTTTACAAGGAAGACATGAGTCTGGTTCAGTTTGTCCCGACAAACACTGGTTTTATTTTCCCAGTGATATTCATTCCTTACACAGACAGAGCAGAAATAGTTCAAGCTGTAAAGTTTTGTTAATTTTGGATTGTAGCAGCTCTCTCTTACCAAGCTCTGAGTATTAGCAAGTCCAAAAAAGATGATAGCAATTTGGGATTGAAAGCACTGGGAAATTTGCTGAATGTGCATAAACAATATTTCAAACTGACAGATGTTTGCCTACCACATATATCAAGAATGAAAATTTCAACTTATGGATGTCTGAATAATGGGTGTTGTAATGTTAGCAAATGATCAGAGAAAAAATGTGGTTTATGCATTGGCAGAAAGTCACATGACCCTACCCAACTACCCACTAGCATACACGCACACACACACACGCATAGAGTGGAGAGGTTTTCCAGAAATTAACACCAATCTACACGAATGTATCATTTACCAGGCATATGTCTGTACAGCCACGTTTATATGTATTTGTGTATTTAATACATATTTATTAATTTATTGGACTTCCATGGTGTCAGGGTAATTGTATTATTATTATTATATGTACAGTGCACTCCAAAAGTGTTAGGACAGTGACATATTTTTTGTTGTTTTGGCTCTGTACTCCAGCACAGATCTGACCTCACTTCTGTACCAGCAAGACCTCACATCTATGCCAGCAAGACCTCCTCATAGGGCTGGGTGATATAAAACATTGATAATTATCAAATGCAATAACGGACGTTGCCACCGTGTGGAGCGCCTTTCTTTTTGTCTTTTTTCTTTAAGTATACCCAATATACGGCAGTAAACATCCAGCGTGAAATGCTTCCGGAAAAAAACAACACCGCTGATATCTATTGAGTGTTGATAAGAAAGCAAGGTCGTACAGCTTTGATGTGAGCATGTGATGTGTTTTTGTCAATCGCATGAAAGGTGCAACGCCTTTCTGTGATTGTCCGTCTTATCAACACGCAGTAGACAATGATGACTTTTTTTTTTTTCCCCCCCGGAAGAATTTCAGATGGGTTTTGAAGTTTAGATTACTACCGCATCAAGTATAATTAAAGAAAAAAAAGATGAAAAGAAAGGCAATACCCCACATGCTGGCAACGGCTGTTATTGCAATCGACGATTATCATTGCGATATATCGCCCAGCCCTACCTCCTCACATCTGTACCAGCAAGACCACCTCAGATCAGATCTCACATCAGCAACACAGTTCTCTTTCCACCCTGGCAGCTGACCTGCCATCCATGCACCTAACGGGGGAGTCACAACGATACTCTGAAACACTGTAAAAGGATATAAATAAGTAAATAAATATTTTTTTCTTACCCGCTTTGCCCGGAGTCTGTCGGCGCTGCACCCGAACTTTGGCGATGGCAGCGATTACGGTACTGTTTCCATTGCGCTTGCTCACCAGGTTGATGATCCCGTCTGCGATCTCTTTTACGGGGCTTTGGCCTAATATCTGGTCCTCCGTCCACTGAAATTCGAAAGAAGTGATATCAAATAAACAATTACATTTTTTTACTTATTTTCTGAGCATTACATTACTGTGCAATAGGTTGCACCAAGCACTGCGGAAACTTGTGTTCATCATTCATCAATTTGGCTGTTGTCTTAACCATAGTTTTAAAACTAGAAGAGAGAAAAAACAAGCAAAATGTACCGCAAGAAACATAAAATCTATGCATTCCCACAAAAGCTGCTTCGGGCCACAGCCCATACGCTGTACTAAGCAGAGGTGAATCTGGTTTCTGTTACAGCAAATGGTAAACGTCCCTTTGATGTGTTTTTTGTAGCAGAGTGAGTACATGAAATGTGTACATACAATGGCCACGTGGATCTCGTTGTTGGCAGTAGGTGAGGGTTCGCATGTCATGGAGAGCGAGTGTTCAGCGGAAAGGTTCTTCACCACATACAAGCGCCGCAGCTCGCTGCAAATGTACTCCACGGTCAGACCCTGCAATCACATGCCACCACAGGGAGAAACTCATTGGTGAGGTGCCACCACAAAGAAAAAGTCATTGGTGGGCGGATTATAATCGTCCTTGGGGCGGCCAGCTGTTGACTTTGATTTGCTCCAATAGGAAAGATCACAAACCTGTGCGCTTGTCGCTTGTCCGACGTCCAAATCATGGAGGCTCGGCACAAGCAGACAAGTATGATTTATGGAAGGAGGACATTTTCAGTCTCCCAGGGCTCACTAATATGTTGAGGTTCACATTATTCTCAGGCATGGCTTTATAGTGTTTGGGGGTTCCAGGTTCACATTATTCTAAGGCATGGCTTTATATCGTTTGGGGGTTCTTGGATGTGGTCATGGATATTTTGCTGAGGAATGCTTTTGTTTGGAGGAACACCCAAGGCCCAGGAGAGGCAGGCTGAAGCCTTTTTTCCCTTTTTTTTCTTTTTTCTTTATAAGAAAATAGAAAGGTTTGGTTTCAAGGCTCTTGAGAGAAAGGCTGGATGTAAACCTCCACTCAAAGGGTGGATCTTATGTACCGTGCGCCTTTAGGGCAGGTGTGGTTGTGGCCCATAATTCATTGCTTTCATTCAGCGATGACTCACCTGTGGCAGGGACTCCTTGTTGAAAGTGAAGGTGATGTTAACGCAGTTGTGTTCCATGAAACTGGATGCCAGAAGACACTTGGGTGGGGGTGATGGAGGCGGGGGCGGGTTAGGGAGCCAGCACTCCCCCGCCCCGGGGCAGGGCTTAACGAAGCAGCGCTCGTCTTTAATGGGAACACAGGCCTGACCCACAGGGCAGTCTCCGTGACCTTTACTGACGACACGGCAGGACTTGGGACCGCACCACATCTGCAACCACAGCAGTAAAAACACAATGCATGTGTACACGGTCATCACACGCACACGGGACACACACCTACAATGCAGCGGGAGAACAGAGCCGGCGGGCTCCTGTACCTTTGAGCAGGTGACCCTTCCGTTCAGACACTGGCAGGTGTTGCAGTCCGAATCCCACTTGGTTCCCTCGGGGGTGACACGGCCGTTGATGAAACAGGGCATTCCCATCACTGCAAAAATTCCGAAAGCACCAATTCAACACGCTTGCCCCGATTGTATGGGCACAGCATGGTGGTTAGTTAATGTGATTAAACTGTAGCATCTGGTTTGAATTTATGATGTTCCTCGCTTCCTTTTTTGTTGCTTTTTAGTGCGTTGCGGCATGCGCTTTTATACATCTGCCTTACTGGGATTATGTAAAACCTGATGTACTTTCTCCAGTAAAAAAGGTTTTAAAACTGTAGACCACACAAAGGTTACAATTCTTTGTACTTCCAGGTCAATGGTCAACTGACCACATGTCCAGTCACAGGTTCATAAGACCCCGAAAGCATGGCTTTCTGTGGTATTAGACACACGTCACGGGAGGCCATCGAGGATTCCCACGCCATGGCTGTGGCTTTAAATCCTGATCTTGGCCAGATTACAGGTTATAGCTGTTGTGTGTGAGTCCTGTGATAGGCTGGAGGTCTTTGGGGCTAAGGGAGTGAAATACCCTTTCCTGGGGAGGAAGTCAGACTCTTGGCTGATTGGACTTGGCAGACAGGATCTCACCTTCCTGACACCTGGGGCCTACCCTTCCAGGCGGACACAGACAGCGATATCCATTGATCTCGTCCACGCAGGTGGAGCCAGCAGCACAGGGCAAGGACTGGCATTCATTGATATCTGTGTTTAAATAAAACATGGGTCATCAGTGACATTTGAGATTTTCTCCGTTATAAGCAGTAAGATGAATGCTGCTCTTCCTCTCTTTGGAAAAGTGAGTCATCGCTCTAAACAAGTGTGTAAGCATAGTTTACAGCTGAAAGTAGATCCAGACAGAAGACACCTGCCATTTCACACAACACCAAGCAACAATCCTCCGAAGAGGATGTGGAAATCTCTTGTCTTGTCTGAGTATTTAGGACTGTGATGCCAACTCCAATCGCTAAGTTTACAGCTCACTCACAGAAACATGGTTAAAAAAAGAAGCCATTTAACTTGCCGAGTCTGAAACTTAATTTAAATAAACAGAGAGGAAGTCCTGTGGCCATCTGAAAGAGTTTAGGAGGGAACAAATCCCTTTAATCAGCACTCAAAACAATAAGCCATTAGCTCTCCACCCAATTACAAACTTTTCTCCGGGGATCTGAACATAGAAAATGCGAGCTGACATCCGTCTCGTTGGCAGGAGGTCAAAAGCTTTTCTAATTGGATGGAGAGACCACCCCAGCCTTGTTGCTGGCTTCTGACACAGAGGATTTTTAATGGGGGCTGAGTGCGGGACGGTTGGCACTCACTTATTCGACAGTCGGGGCCAGCAAATCCAGGGGTGCATTCGCAGCGGTACCAGTTATCGCCATCCACACACGTCCCACTGTTGTAGCTACAGAGGACAGTAGGAACAATGTTAGCCCCACCAACCCGGGGGTCAGCCACAGGTCACCAAAGCAGACTTTGTAACCACAATCAGCCCGCAAATAACTGATGAAATAACTAAATAATCACCACCATCCCATTATTCGTATGTGATGCTGCCGTGTCAGGTCATGTGATTTATGTTACTGCATCATGTGCTGTAAGTGCTGTCAGATACAAAATAATTTTGTAATGGGTAAAGTATTCTAAGTAGCTCCATTGTGGTGGACATCCATACAGAAACGCATGACAAAAATGCTTCATCCCTGTCAAACCAGCCCTTTTCACAAAGCGGTTTCTCATTTGCAGTTGATGGCAACTGGCAAGACAATAACCATTCCTTAAACTTTTCCAGTCATTTGAGAGAAATGGATTTTGGCAACCTGACCACATGACCCTTCCGTTTGCTGAATGCAACCATGTTATGACGAGAGGAAAGTGAAATTGCAATGATGTCATCGACCATCAGTGAGAACTGCGACACCACAGAGATATTTCATTTCAACAGCTTCGTTTCAGCGTATCAGGAAAGAGTTTGGAGAAACTTACCAGGGGTGTGGATTGCAGTCATTGGTATCTGGAAGAGGAAAAACATTTTTTTATTTTTTTGTTGAGTGCACATTGAGGCAGTCGTCTATGAAAACAATGACAGGCCTGGGCTTGCACGCGCCCAGTGGCTCCGTGGTGGCGGTACTCCGCCTTATTAACGGTGCGGAGCGAGCTGGGATGCCTCCCCGTGCCTAAATTGCTTCCAGGGTTTCCTGTTGGAAAGGTCTGGGGATGTATTTTTGAACATGCAGTGTGTACTCATTGTTGAGATACTGTATGTGACAAGAAATTGAAGTAGGAAACAGGAAGTTTGCATGTCACCATCAGGCCAGACATGCTTTGTTGTTCTTGTTATCGTTGCTTTGGCATAATAATGGCATTCCAATAAATCACCTTGGAAACTGAGTATTGAAATTATTGTCGCCTTTTTCTGGCTTTAGTGTAATGTGCCTGCCACCAGCACCCCAGGCACCCACTAGACCCCTGCCGATGGATTCTGTTGGCACGGCCCCTCCCCCTCCCGGTGGGCTGACTGCCCAGATTGGCTAGCTGCATGGGACTCACTCTGGGTGCAGGTGCTGCCTTCCCAGCCTTCCTTGCAGACGCAGGTGAAGGAGTCTCCCGTGACGACGCAGGTGCCCCCATTCCCGCAGGGGCTTGGCAGACAGCTGCTGTTCTTAGCTGCGAGGGAGAACATGGCAGATTAGATCTGCAGGCGTGTACAGCCCCACAGCCCTCAGGGTTAACCCCCCCACCCATTAGCTATTTACACAACCTGTAATGGCAATTTTGAATTCATAGTCCTAATTCAGCAATACACAGATTACTGTTGCTACTTGCAGAGAATGATAGGAGTGGCTGACAGTATCAGATGGTGTTGAGGTGGATATCAGTACCGTAGCCCTAGGCACAACCACCAAAATACAAAACAGCCAACGCCCTCCCTGAACTCACCTATGTTGCATGTGGCTCCCTCCCATCCTGGTGCACACAGGCATTTAAATGAGTCTCCTTCATCAGAGCACGTTCCGCCGTTATTACACGTGGCTTCGTCACACTGGCTCTCGCCTGAGATACATAAGCGAAGATAAACCACAAACACACACTCGGGCGCACGTACATGCTCAGCAGGAAGCAGAGGGGGGGTGGCTTACGGGAGTGACATGTCTTCCCCTTCCATCCATTCGCGCACTCGCAGTAGAAGTCGTTCACCACGTCCTGGCAGGCGCCTCGGTTTTTACACGGGTTTGCGCTGCAGTCGTCGATGTCTGAGAGAGTGAGAATCCAGACAGAGGAGGAATTACTTTTCACTGCAACAGGGCTACACATAAGATACACCTCAGAAATACACCTCAGAAATATACCCGAGTGATACACCTGAGAGATGTCTAAGACAAAAAATAAACAGCTAAGAACAAATGTGTATTAAAAAAATCTAGGGTGCCTAAGACTTTGGCACAGTACTGTAAACCTAAGAGATACATCCCTGCAGCTGAAAGCAGCTTCAGCCCTCAGTGCGAGAGGGGGGGGGTTGTGGTCGTGGGGGCTCACCCATCTCGCAGCGCGTGCCCTCCCATCCATCGGCGCAGATGCACTGATATGCGTTGACTTTGTCAATGCACGTTCCCCCGTTCTGACATGGGCTGCTCTCGCAGTCATTGATGTCTGTGGAAACGGAACAGACGGAAGTGAGATCCAGCAGGTGATAACACAGGAAGTACAACTGTGACCACACGGACATCGGCAACATCCTGTTTGCGCCTTCTGAAGGTAGCCTCTCGGTTCTGCTGGAGGCTCTGGACCCAAAACATTTAATTCCCGAAGGCAGTTTCATAAAAAAGCATTTTAACCTCTCTGGCATATACAAGTGTAAGCAGCAGGGTCAGCACCAGTACTGCACCAGTCCTTCCAGCAGCGCTCAGCTCGCTAATCCCGAGCCTGCTTTGAACGTGGCGCTGATCCCAGTGAATGTGCGCCGAGAGCCGTGCTCTGCTTTCACTGGGTCAGCACGGTGGGGCAGGACCACTGCACTCAGAAGCCTTATGTACAGACCAAAGCTTCAGTGAACCACGGCAGCAACGGTGCGTGATTTAACTTTGCGCACAGCCATGGACCGGTCAGTGTGACTCCAGCTCGCATCGGCATGGCACAGATGCACAAAGGGTTCAGGAGGCAGGGGAGGTCGGGCCTCTCTCCTCAGGAGATTGGGAGTGGTCGTGGGAGGCCCCACCCCCTTCTTCTCTGACAGGAAGGTCAGCACCCGTGACTGCATTCAGTCCCACCCTTCTCCCCCAATCCCTCTCCCCTCCCCACTGAAATAGAGCCAAGTCCCGCCCCTTAAGTGTGTCCATCACCAGCCAGAACACACACACACATCAGCACAGAACACACACATCGAACCACCGCTGCCATACGGACAGTCAGGGCCATCGCAATCACAGACTCACCAAGGTCACTGCTGTGAGGGTCTCCAATGGCCTGTAGCCACACTTGAAGGCCCCAGTTCCCAAGGGCACAGGCAGCTATCAGCAACCCCCCCCCACCCCCCCCATCCCACAGACACCTGGAGCAGGGCGACATTGAAGGCCTTACTCTCTATCAGCACCCCCAGGGTACCCCTCATCCCCCATCCCCTGGACACATGGAGCAGAGTGACGGAGAAGGCCTTACTCTCATGGCAGTAGGTCCCGGCGAACCCCTCCTGGCATTCGCAGGTGAACTGGCCCCCCGTCTGGCTCTTGCACCGCCCGTGGGGGCCACACACGCTGGAGGAGATATAGCGCACCCCCTCCGGTGTGCTGTTGGAGGTCACAGCCACCGTGCAGCTGTCGATGACTGTGGAGGGACAAGCAGACACACAGACAGAAACAAGCAGGTCAATCTCTCTGTAGGAGGGTCTGAAACAAAGCCAGGCATTTAAATAAATGAATAGAAACTCTTACTTGAAAAATCCTCTCTTGTCAGTGCTATTTTTTCCCCATTCATAATCACTTTGTACAGTCTAATTCTACACTGCATGTGCTGTTCATTTTTTGTTGCATATGTTGAATCCAGGAAGACTAGTACAATGAGACTAAGGAGTTTCTAAATAAACAAATAAGCAAAACTATACCCTGATACACGATGCCACTTCTTCTCAAACCTGCTAGACTGCCATCAATAACCCCCATTGAAAAGGACGAGGGGAAGGGAGAATGTCAAATAAAAAATATTTTTTTAAAACCCACATGAAAAGGTTCAGTTCAGGTTTCTTCCTCCTGTCTAATAATGTGGGTCGAGGAGGGGGGGGAGGGGGTGGAGAGAAGACTATCTGACTCTGTGGTTGGTCTGACCTCAGTTCACTCGCTCAGCACAGAGCGCAGGGGGGGGGGGGGGGGGGGGGGGGTCACTGCCAGTAAGAACACACACAGTGCTGTGAGCACATCGCCAAATTTTTGCCAGAGTTTGAGAGAGTGGAAAGGGGAGGAGTGGCTGAGGAGGATGAGGTGGGGGGTATTAAGGGTAATATTTTAGGTAGGCGAGGCATTTCTCAGAGGAGATGGGGTGGGGGGGCTTGGGGGCTGCCTGTCAAAGACGTTCTGGCAGGGAAGCTTTAGGACCTGAAACGGCATCCAAATCTCAGCCGGTAAACAAGCCACTGGAGACCTGGAGAACTTCTGTTAGCAGTGAAGCGCTTCATTACGCAACTTGGCACAGTGGCAGGCAACTCAGCAATAACTGACTTGCTCAGTCGGTCAGTCAGTCAGTCAGTCAGTGAGTGGGTGAGAGAGAAAAAGAGTGAGTGAGAGAGAGAGATAGTGAGGTGGCTACACTCACCCTGGCAGGTGGTCGTGCGGCAGTGGTCCTTCAGATGTGAGCAGTTCTTGCCCTCATAGTCTTCTGGACACTTGCAGAAGTAGTCTGTGGCCATGTTAAAGCACTGTGCTCCGTTCTGGCACGGGTCGGGCTCGCAGTAATCAATGTCCAGCTATGGAGGGGGTAAGAGATGGTATTGGCATGATTCATGTCACCCACCCCCCCCCCCCCCCCCCCCCCCACACACACACACACAGAAACTGCCAGGAAGCGGTTTACAAAAAATACTCTCAAGAGGGAATAAATAGCTGCTTCTCCTTGACTTGGAGTTAAATCAACATGAATATTTCATAAGTGGCCTTCCAGCAGAACAAAGCTCTGGTTTTAAATGGCAGAACAACAGGCGTTTACTGTGGAATTTGGAAAAGGGGTGGAATGGAAGGGAAGGAGGGGTCACGTGGAGGCGGAAATATCACAAATGGGCTGGTGGGGGTTAGTAGAGGCTGGGCAATGGCGCTACACACCTGGCACAGGTTGCCTGAGAAACCAGCCAGACACAGGCACTGGAATCCATTCACATCGTCGTGACAGTGACCCCCATTCAAACAAGGGCTGTTGGCGCACTCATCAACGTCCGTCTCGCAGTGCTCCCCTGCATAGCCACGTGGGCAGACACAACGATAACCATTAACCAAATCCTGAAAGAGAAGACAAAAATGGAAGAGTGGTAGGAGGGGGGAGATGGGGGGGGGGAGGGTGGGTGAGTGGGTGAAGAGAGGGTTTGAGATAGAGGTTTGGGTGTGGGAGGGGAGAGAGAGAGGGAGAAAAAAACAAAACAAACAAGCATTATAAAAATCATCATGACAAATCCTAAATAATTAAGACAGGCTTTCCTGGCAATGACACAATAAAAGCAAATCTATGATAATCCAATTTACTGCAGTCAGAGAGCTCTCCACCGTCCCACTTCTGCTTCAGTCAAAGAGCATGATCCTCTTTCCAGTACCCACCCCACATTAAGGGCATCTAGAACATCTTCATCATGTCTGCTTTTCAAGCATCTGAATGTACAAGAGAAGTCGCTCTTTCTCTGGAGAGTTCTGGAGGGAAGTCTTACCTTGCAGATGGCTCCATTCAGACACTGGCCCTCACACTCATTAATATCTGCGAACCAGATAAAATGTGCAGGTAAAATTATTATTATTTATTTTTAAATCACAAGCAAGAAGTAGAGCCAGCTAAATTAAAGATTTAAAAGATTTATTTTGAAAATAAACATTTTATATAAATACATACAAACCCCAATTCCAAAAAAGTTGGACAGTATGTAAAATGCGCGACAAAAGCAGAACGCAGTGATTTGTAAATTCTCTTTGACATACATTTAATTAAATATCTTTTCTTGGTACTGTTTTCAATGTTTTACCTTATTAACTTTATTGAATTTTGTAAATATACACTAATTCCTAATCTGATGCCTGCAACACGTTCCAAAAAAAGTTGGGACAGGGACAAAAACTGGGAAGTAAAAAAATTAAAAATTAAAAATGTAAAAAAAAGATAAGAAAAAAAAAAAACACAATTGGAACATTCCACAGGTGATGTTATCATGACTGGGTATAAAAGGATATCAAAATACTCTTGATGTCTTATTTTCAGGTACTCTTACAAGCGATACTATAACCTCTCTGCATTTGAATGGATCTCTATGGGAATTGGGGGGTGGGACTAGATTAAGCTGTAAATTAGCTGCAAATTACACGGGAATAGTATGGAACCCATGGTTGGCTAAATGGCTGTAAGTCATCAAGGGTCTGCGGTATCAAACCAGCCTCAAACCATCACTCTGCTGCCAGATATGCAGTAGATATGGATCGATCACTTGAAGGGTTGTTTCTCCTGACTCATTTTCCTATTGAACTCATTTTCCTTTCTGCTTTTATGTGCATTTTACATACTGTCCCAACTTTTTTGGAATTGGGGTTTGTAATATTTTAACCTAAACCTATTAAAAAATATTTATTTTAAAATGTCCAGTCCACTCACTGGTGTCACAATTCTGTCCCGTCCAGCCTGCTATACACTCGCAGAAGTATCCACCAATCAGATTGCGGCAGGAGTTGGCGTTCACGCAGGGCTTGCTCTCACATTCATTGGCATCTTGAACAACAAATTGCAAGCCGTTAGTTAAGAAGGGAAAAAGTGAGAGCGACAAAAAGCAGGAGTGTCTCAGGAATGTGTTTCAGTAGGCCCTGGATGGAGCGGTGTCTCTTCAAATTCAAACTGAACTGAGTCGGTTGCCATGGAGAGAAACCATTTATGCACAAGTTTAAAACCCCTCCACAACAAACAAACAAAAACACACAGCCCAGATTAGAGGGAGAGGGAGAGGGAGAGGGAGAGAGGGAGAGAGAGAGAGGGGGGGGGTCAGGGTTTGCTGGATTAGAGGAGTAAATGGACTCAGTCGTGCATCTCTAACAGACTCTGAAGCTCTGGCCTGCTCTCCCTCCCAGCGCACTCAGCTCAGATTAAAGAGGCTGAGCGGAGGAATGCCGACGGCTCATTCCTCATGAGATCATCCCGGCTTTGGGGGCTCAGCTGTACGGAGCCCCTGCCTTTCCCAGGAGAACCCCCTTCCAGAGCAATGTTCCCATCCACTGGAGCTCCAACCCCGATGGCCCAGTGCTGCCCCCCCCCAACGCTCCCGGGCCCCCCCCCCAGAACTGAACAGTCTTACAAGGCCCTGGTACCCACAGCACCAGCAGGAAACAGAGACTGCCGCCTAGTGGTAGAAGGAGTTACTTATCTTACTTGAGGGGAGCAGCTCACCTAGGTCAGCAAGCACGTTTCTGACTTAATTATCAGAGGATATACCATTTGTTTCTTTGTTTTACTAAGCGCACCTTGAACATAGAGCTTTGGGTAGATAAAAACACTGAATAATAACAAATTATTTTTACTATTATTCTGCCTCCACACACGTGATTCAGGGAAGCAGCCACTCACCGATCAGGCAGGTTTTGCCAGTCCACTGTGGGGGACAGCTGCATTTGAATCCGTTGAGCAGGTCCTGGCAGGCGCCGCCATGGCGGCAGGGGTTTGGGGTACAGTCGTCCACGTCTGAGAGGGAGAAGGGAGAGCAGGGCTTTACTGCGGTGACCCCATTGGGCCAGGTCTGGCAGGCTGGATTTAGAGGGTCACGCCATGCTTACTGATGAGGCATGAGGGGCCGCTCCACCCCGCCGGGCACTGGCACTGGAACCCGTAGCTGGTCTCCACACAGCGCCCTCCGTTGGCGCACGGGTCCGACAGGCAGGCGTGCTCCGCTGGGTGGGGAGTAGGGGTACACAGGTTTAAGCACAAAGTTCTCAAACTGCGGGGGGGGGGGGGGGGGGGAGCTTTCTTTTCTTATCCCCCCCCAGACCACCCCAAACATCCCTAGGTGCATGTAGGAGGGCACCAGCCCAAATCTGGTCTCATTATCATCATCCCTTCCCTGGCCGGCAACGGCAGGAAATCATCTTTCATGCTAAGTTGACCCAACCAATGCAGCGTGACTTCCACTCCACTGCTGGAGATTCCTCTTCAAATCAGCGCTGGGCATGGGGGGGGGGGGGGGGGGGGGGGGGCGCTGGAGACAAAGCCCACATTTGGAAAAACGATCTTCCCTTCAAATCAACTAATGATTGGGGAAGGGGGGGGGTGTTTGATTGGTATAGTTCCCCTATGTCCAGCATGAGTCACCACTTCCTCACCCCACTGCGCACATGTGTACACACGCACGCACACACGCACGCACACACACGCTCATAAATAATAACAAAAACATAATAAAGCATTCATTGCCATGGAATTCATTGCCTTTTAAAAAATTTCAGCTAAAGTCATCCCCATCGCACGACAGGCAAACAACAGCTATGTTCCGCCTGTCCATCAAGGAGCAGCTTGACTGATTAAACATAATTCAGGCGTATCAAAGCCTTTGACACAGCTCAGGTCAGGTTACCAACACCCCCCGCCCCTCAACCCCATTTAAATTAATGTTCTCAAATGAGGTTGTCTCATCCCTCATATACTCCACAAACTCCCTGAGGACTCCACAGTGACAACTCCGAAACAGGGAGCTGACCTTACACATCTCAGAACACAGCAGAGCTCACATCTAGTACACACCCACAACAGTTTACCTTCACCAAATAAGTCATTACTTCAAAATGATAAAAAGACACCAAAACCATGGGTTTGCAATGTTTGCTTTTTATTAGGATATACATAAAATGGCCTAAATGATGGTACTGGGGATTACAATTACAATATATGTCGATTCAGTTTAACTAAACTCAATAAGTCAGACAGTGCTTGAGAGTAAAATGAACGCAGACTGCAGATTATGCTGCCTGAAGAGACATGCACATCAGTAACATGTTTTGTAAGTGCTTCTGAATAATCTGGCTCCCGAGTACCTCACAGGTGAAGGTACGTACCCCTCTCACAGGTGATGCCAGAGTACCCGTCCCGGCAGGAGCAATGGTACTTGTCGGGCCCAGTGTTGCTGCAGGTTCCCCCATTGTGGCAGGGCTGGTGGGTGCCGCAGTAGTTCAGGTCTGTGGGGAAGAGGTGGGGATGGCAGGAGAGATCTATTATTATTTTCCTACTAATGTTATCACTATCATTCCTATTGACCGTGTTATTATTGTTCAGTACATTTTGGAGGTAGTGGGGTAGAAGAGATTAAAATAATGGACAATTAATGATAAAACTTATTAAAGTTATATCCCTCCCCTGTTATCATCATTATTGGCTGCAATAAGGGCGGGGCGGGGGCTGTTCTACCTTTGTCGCAGAGCTGGCCCCCCCAGTTGGTGTCGCAGAGACACTGCCAGGGTTCCATGCAAGTGCCATACACACAGCCGGGGTGAGGGGTGCATTTGTCACAGAACTGGCCCCGCCAGCCAAACTGGCATCTGCAGGGACAGGAGCACACATCAGGCATCCTGTTCACCCCACCCACACATATCTTACACCTTTTACTTTTAAGAACAATTACTATTATTGTTATTATTATTAGGCACAAAGATGTCTACTTTTCATTCACCATCAAACAAAGAACCCATTGCTTTCCAGTCAGGGGAGAATATAAGGGTGTTCCGTGCATTAAGAGCCTATAGGCCAGATTTAGGCAGAAAACCAGGAATGATACACAGCCAAGCAACTGAGGAGAGAGACAGCATTGACAGCTGGCAAACAGGGCCTACCAGACAATCGGACAAGAGTTACTTAAATACTTAATGATGAAGTGCCCCAATTAAATAATATGGCAATAGAATAAAAGAGTTAGCCCAAACTGGTCTTGCTCCATACAAACAAAACACATCGTAGATCCTTTTCAAACTCAATGTTGCAATTAGGGAAAAAAAGTGAACCGTTTCATGTTAACCTGAGGAAAAAGCATTTCTTAAAAAAAGAGCAATGATCCCACCAAGGCCCCTTCTGCGCAGCTAACATTAGAAACGGTCTGAGCATGTGCGAAGAAAACATCACAGCGGCTTTGCTCTTAGGCAACATTTAGATTCCAACGAGTTCTGTGCATGTGTGATTTAGGGACAGCTTGGCGTGGAACGCGAGGGCAGCGTTTGCACCATGGGAACAGCTGAGGGGCGGAGCTTATCCACTACCCTCTCTGTCTCGTCATACGCGTTTACACAGACAGCCTCCGGCGACCCATGAGGTTCCACACCATTTACCCTGTAATATAGCAGGATGAGCAATATGCAAAATGAAAATACTTCAAACTGCAACGTGTAAAGTGCATTTCATGCTTCACCTGGACAGATTAGGTCTCTTAAAGGGGCAGTAATGAGACGGCAGGCCAATTTCTTCCTGTGAAAGTACAATGGAGGAAAATAAACTGGCTTGGGGCTGAACAGCTTAGGTAAACGCAATTCTGATCCTTATCTGTGGTCAGGGGGTAATGCTGTGTGCAGAATGATAACCTTTCCGATATGGCCAGTGGAGAAAGCCTGAATATACTGATCTCTGCTCTGAGCAGTTGACTTTGAAGGTTTTACTTAAAGAGCAGAAAAACAGAAGTGGTTGAAGACGCTCAGCAGTTTGTGTCTGTGGGTGTCCTGGGGTGTGATGGGAGTCCTGCAGGTGAGACACTCAGCATTTCACCATTCAGAATATTCAGGCTCAGACTGTCAATCATCTATCAAACTCTTGTGATCAAGCTCAGATGGAACAAAAACCAGAAATGTCACTGGCACTCCAGGACCAAGGTTACCTACACCTGCTCTAGGGCATGGATTTCTCCCCAGCCCAAGTATGAACTCCAGCTACAGATATGCTCAACTTCCTGTTATTAGTTATTATTATACTGTGCAGACAGTCTGAGAGACCATTCAACAAGTTTTGATGAGGGAGTTTTTATTTTTCCATTTATTTTACTCTGAAGCAGGTAGTCTTTTGTTTGAGGATCGACTCCTCTGGCACCACACCATTAATGTGACGATGACCGGGTTAAAAGCTTCTCTGGCATGGAAGACAGTGGTGTGGAAATCAGCACGGCAAACGTCCTGTGATACAGGCCTCAGCTTGTCCCTCACTCAGCCACAATAAAGAATAACTAAGTCGTTGGCAAAACAAGGGCTGCCCTTTAATCCCATTAAGGTCCAAATAAGATTTAAAGGAGTTCCCGAGTGTCAACAAAGTGAAATAGGTTCTGAGACAAAAAAAAAAAAGTGCAAATGCACTCTCGAAAAAATCGAACAAATGAGAAATCTCAAAACCAGCTTCCAAGTTTTGAAAGTCGCAACAGCTCTCTCTCTCTCTTTCTCTCTGCCTTTCTCAGAGCCTGCGACTGTCTCCAGCGTGTTGGTGCGGGGGGAGACTACAGGCCTGGTCTGTGCTTACCAGCTCCAGCATGCTAATGCAGTGCGGGGGGAAACTACAGGCCTGGTCTGTGCTTACCAGCTCCAGCATGCTAATGCAGTGCGGGGGGAAACTACAGGCCTGGTCTGTGCTTACCAGCTCCAGCATGCTAATGCAGTGCGGGGGGAAACTACAGGCCTGGTCTGTGCTTACCAGCTCCAGCATGCTAATGCAGTGCGGGGGGAAACTACAGGCCTGGTCTGTGCTTACCAGCTCCAGCATGCTAATGCAGTGCGGGGGGAAACTACAGGCCTGGTCTGTGCTTACCAGCTGCAGCATGCTAATGCAGTGCGGGGGGAAACTACAGGCCTGGTCTGTGCTTACCAGCTCCAGCATGCTAATGCAGTGCGGGGGGAAACTACAGGCCTGGTCTGTGCTTACCAGCTCCAGCATGCTAATGCAGTGCGGGGGGGAACTACAGGCCTGGTCTGTGCTTACCAGCTCCAGCATGCTAATGCAGTGCGGGGGGAAACTACAGGCCTGGTCTGTGCTTACCAGCTCCAGCATGCTAATGCAGTGCGGGGGAGACTACAGGCCTGGTCTGTGCTTACCAGCTCCAGCATGCTAATGCAGTGCGGGGGGAAACTACAGGCCTGGTCTGTGCTTACCAGCTCCAGCATGCTAATGCAGTGCGGGGGGAAACTACAGGCCTGGTCTGTGCTTACCAGCTCCAGCATGCTAATGCAGTGCGGGGGGAGACTACAGGCCTGGTCTGTGCTTACCAGCTCCAGCATGCTAATGCAGTGCGGGGGGAGACTACAGGCCTGGTCTGTGCTTACCAGCTCCAGCATGCTAATGCAGTGCGGGGGAGACTACAGGCCTGGTCTGTGCTTACCAGCTCCAGCATGCTAATGCAGTGCGGGGGGAAACTACAGGCCTGGTCTGTGCTTACCAGCTCCAGCATGCTAATGCAGTGCGGGGGGAAACTACAGGCCTGGTCTGTGCTTACCAGCTCCAGCATGCTAATGCAGTGCGGGGGGAGACTACAGGCCTGGTCTGTGCTTACCAGCTCCAGCATGCTAATGCAGTGCGGGGGGAGACTACAGGCCTGGTCTGTGCTTACCAGCTCCAGCATGCTAATGCAGTGCGGGGGGAGACTACAGGCCTGGTCTGTGCTTACCAGCTCCAGCATGCTAATGCAGTGCGGGGGGAGACTACAGGCCTGGTCTGTCCACGTGGGTTCCGTCACACCATTGAGACAGCCTGCTTGACAGGCCTGCCTTAAACCCCCTTTAGCACCACTGGAAGAATACAATACAACTGCTGCTGGACTTCTTCCATCACACACGCACATACAGAGACAGCACTACGCACAACGTGGATGAAAAATCTGCATTTATTCCCCTCCTGGTTGCTGGTAATGGATGAGAAAAATGAAATGAATGTTGTATAAAAGGTGAATTTACTTGCAATCTCCAGGCAGTTTACAGGATCCGTGTTCCGTGCTGCAGCCCTGGCGGCAGAGAGCTGGGAGCGAGGGAGAATGGAGGGAGGGAGGGAGAAAATAAAAAATAAAAAGCAGGAAAGACAGTGAGCATTTTTGATAGCCCCTCCGTCCCTGTTACCGTGTACCCCAGCCCCCCACCCCATCTCCTTCACGGGAATGTAGGCCGACTAATCTCCTAGTGCAGTAATCCTACAAAATCCAAGATTTATCCGGGCCCTTCCATTATCCTGATCCCTGCATGATCCAATATTGGGTAGGTGGTGCCTTGCGATCATAAATCCATCAGTTCAGCTTCTAACAATAAACCCCTGCACTATTAACAAGGGACAGACAGACAGAGAGCTGGTGGAAGGCCTCTGTGCCACAGCGGGAAGCCGTATTAACTGGGGCACATTGAAAACCTCAACATCCGTCCCTGTGCTCCTGTAACTGTGCTGTTTGTCCAGCACTGCCAGTGTCTCTCATGTTTAGCTCACTGAATCGCTCTCACTGGCTGGCCCCTGCCACACCCCTGCTGATGACCTAAGCTCTGGGACTCCGGTTACCTGTGTTGCAGTCTGGGCCGGACCACCCCTCCAGGCAGGTCTTGTTGCCGTTGTGGTCGCAGGTGTAGTGGCCGAAGAACTCGTCGCGCGGCCGGCAGAACTTGTTGCAGCCGACACCGTAGTAGTGCTCGTCGCAGGAGACGCGGATCTGGAACTGGAACTGGCCCGCCTGCCCGTTGTGTTTCAGAGTCTGCCACTGGCGGTTGGGATTGATCATGCCGGAGTGGACGGCCTTCTCAATGATCTCTCCTCCTGCGGATTGGATAAGGAGGCCATGCCGTTTGAGAGGGGCTGCCATGTCCCAGACACACCAAGGTACTTTGCTGACTGCAAACATTTTTTCCTGGGCCAAAGACGCCGTTCAAATCTTAAGCGTCATGAACCTCTCTTTTGCCGTTTCAATTATTTTCTCTTTTTCACTCTCAGTTCAGCTAAAATTGTATTCAGTGGCATTCCAAGTCCTCCAAAGTGAGTAGTGAATTAAAGCTGCATTCATTAAATATGCACACTAAGCATAATTATACCATCTGCATTCATTAAATATGCACACTAAGAATAATTATACCAATGGTAATATGAAAAAAAATCTGAACAATAAACAAATGTATGTAATTTTATCATCAATGCATTCATGTTTTGAAATTGAAGGCAGAGCTGAACGCCGCAGAGCTGAACACAAGTAGTGCCACATATTGGCTGTGCTCTTGATAAAGGCACAGTCAACATGTTGCAAATCCTTTTTTTTCTGACAATTATTTTGGAGTGTGTTCAATTTCAAAAATCACACAAACATTTCACACTCATCTCATTTAGAATCCAATACCACAATACCCTCCCCATTGGGCTCTGTGCCAAATCGCCTCATAACCTGCCAGACTGCTCTAAAGAGCCCTGCCAGGCTCCTCACACACTCAGAAGGGATTTACCGCCTTTAACTCTTGGCTTTTTAGCAGACTTTTAAATGCAACGGGCCCTCCCAGAAGAGCGTCTTTCTTTACACATTTCACAAACTCATCCTTCCAATGCTTTTACACTCTGTGCCAACCCAGAACTTAGTCACATGCTACCGATAGCTCCCACCCCTAATGCATTAACTTAAAAACAGACAAAGACTGAAATGCGGCAGGTGATTATATAGACCGAAATGCGACAGGTGATCATAAAGACCGAAATGCCGCAGGTGATTATATAGACTGAAATGCGACAGGTGATCATAAAGACCGAAATGCCGCAGGTGATTATATAGACTGAAATGCGACAGTTGATCATAAAGACCGAAATGCCGCAGGTGATTATATAGACTGAAATGCCGCAGGTGATTATATAGACTGAAATGCGACAGGTGATCATAAAGACCGAAATGCCGCAGGTGATTATATAGACTGAAATGCCGCAGGTGATTATATAGACTGAAATGTGGCAGGTGATTATATAGACTGAAATGTGGCAGGTGATTATATAGAGCGAAATGTGGCAGGTGATTATATAGACTGAAATGTGGCAGGTGATTATATAGACTGAAATGTGGCAGGTGATTATATAGACTGAAATGCGGCAAGTGATTATATAGACTGAAATGCGGCAGGTGATTATATAGACTGAAATGCGGCAGGTGATCATAAAGACCGAAATGCGGCAGGTGATCATAAAGACTGAAATGCGGCAGGTGATTATAAAGACTGAAATGCTGCAGGTGATTATATAGACTGAAATGCGGCAGGTGATTATAAAGACTGAAATGCGGCAGGTGATTATATAGACTGAAATGCGGCAGGTGATCATAAAGACCGAAATGCGGCAGGTGATCATAAAGACTGAAATGCGGCAGGTGATTATATAGACTGAAATGCGGCAGGTGATCATAAAGACTGAAATGCGGCAGGTGATTATAAAGACAGAAATGCGGCAGGTGATTATAAAGACTGAAATGCGGCAGGTGATTATATAGACTGAAATGCGGCAGGTGATTATAAAGACTGAAATGCGGCAGGTGATTATATAGACTGAAATGCGGCAGGTGATCATAAAGACCGAAATGCGGCAGGTGATCGTAAAGACTGAAATGCGGCAGGTCATTATAAAGACAGAAATGCGGCAGGTGATTATAAAGACTGAAATGTGGCAGGTGATTATATAGACCGAAATGCGGCAGGTCATTATAAAGACTGAAATGCGGCAGGTCATTATATAGACTGAAATGCGGCAGGTAAGTATAAAGACTGAAATGCAGCAGGTGATTATATAGACTGAAATGCGGCAGGTGATTATATAGACTGAAATGCCGCAGGTGATTATATAGACTGAAATGCGGCAGGTGATTATATAGACTGAAATGCAGCAGGTGATTATATAGACTGAAATGTGGCAGGTGATTATAAAGACAGAAATGTTGCAGGTGATCATAAAGACTGAAATGTGGCAGGTGATCAAAAAGACTGAAATGCCGCGGCAGGTGATTATATTTTCACATTAGCCTGGAATTGAGAGCTGCTGTGTGATATTTCGCTCATGGGCTGCAGCGTGTGTCTGGAGCGAGGTGACGCTCCCTCACTACCTGCTGCTGGAGACACTTGGCTGCCAGGGCAAGCGCAGCACAAAACTCGCCAAATATCCCAGACCTCCCCGTAAAAACCACAAGCCAGAAAGCAAACAGTGACTTTGCATTAGCAGGACAGGAGAGCTGGTCAGGATTCAGAAGTGCCTTTGATCTGAAATGTAGCATAGAAGAGGGACATTGCAGGCAAATTGCATTAGGCTCAAAGAATAACACAGGCAAAACCCCCCCAGACTGAGGTGGGCTTTGCAACAGCACCTTGTGATTCTGTCAGCCCTTGAATACATCACCCAGCAATTAAAATGGCTGCTGATTGGAAGATAAATTAATGAATTTATCTTCAATTAAATTGAGTCACAGCTTTGAGGTTTTTTGTTTTTGGTTAACGTTACATCATTATGCACTCCAGGGGCCTCATTTATAACTTTGCGCAGGTTCTACACTAAAAGGTTACGTATCCCCCAAAGGAGAAACCTGCGTACGCTCCACACATTCTTTCCCCAAAATCAACTATAAATTGTGCGTACGTGCATGAGCCTAATATCCCACCCAGTTAACTCCCACAAATAACCATAAATGATTAATGGAACAGCCAATGTGAATATGATATGACGCATATAAACAAATAAAAAGTTTGACTCACTGTGCCGAAGTGGGAGGAGAGCCACTGTGTGGGGTGTGTCAGTCCAGATCGCAGGAGCACAGTACAATTTAGGTGGACCTGGTTGCAATTTTGCGGTCAGATTATACTGCGATTCGCGCCTGCACCGCACTCCTGCTCAAACTAGGTTTATGACGCAAATCGCAACCAAGCGTATGGCCAGTTGCTCATTTCAGGGCTTTCCCAAGCAATGCATGTATGATCATAATCTATTCAAAAGCCAATCAACCATTTTCATGGATCATATGCTGTCCACTTTGACTCTAGTATACAGTCTGGATGCTTAAATATGGACTTTCAGACAAACACCAAAAACACAGAAACTATTTTGGCCTGGATTTTCCTTTGACAAGGGATGTGATAATTAGAAGGCTGTGTACTTTGATATGAAGTGAAAGGAATTTAGAGAAACGGCTCTATAGGACGGTTATCTGTATTTCACTACTTTGCCATCGTCGCCAATTCCTGCAGTCTCTGAAATGCGCGTGTCACGCATGAGTCATAGTTTGCGTAAATGTGTGCATGTTTTGATGTTAAGTTTGTTTTTATAAATCCTAAATCAGCGGGGAAAGTGGCGTACAAATCTTTTTTTACGTAAATATACGTAAATGAGGCCCCAGGGCTTTAATGATGAAAGTGGATAGTCTTTCTTTGCCTGGAATGCCAGGGAATATGTGCCTCACTGGGGCCGGAATTCCCGGGAAGAGGTATTGTAGCACAGCCAATATTTGACATATCTGTGATACGCTTCACTGCTGGCCGTTTTTGAGCAAGAAAAGGACGAAACTTCAACCTTACGATAATCTTCACCACATAATCATAATCTTTACCATAAGTGCAGTAATCTAAAGTATGGCCCTGTGATTTTAGCTTTATTACAGCCGTCAGTGTGGTGGTGCTCTTAGAAAAACACACACAGGTTCTATTCACACCCACCCTCTAATGGCTCTCCAGGAGATGACAAATATACTGAAGGAGGAGAAGGAGAAGAAGAGCTTTGCTTCATTCTGAATGAAGCAGGAGATGGTACAGCAAGTCCTGTGTGACCCCAGGGAGCTCAGGTCATTGGCAAATCCATACACACTAAAAACAGAAGCTTAGCACGCTCTCTTTCCCCCGAACCTTCCAAAACCTCCCCTCACATGGGGGGTTGAACATCCCATTTCAGCCATATTTGGAAACGCACAGCATTCTGGGAAAAGTATGGCAAGCCTGTAGACTGAGGACGGAGTTGGCGGGGAGGTCATAGCCCAGCTGCATGCTTCCCTACTCAGACCCGGGCTAGCACCTGTCATTAGTCATCAAGCTTACACAAACATTTTCATAAGCACGCAAGAGCCCCCCGCACCCCTCCTTCCCCGTCAGGGCCACCCGTCATCACACTCTCTCTAACTCTTTAACATGGGTAATGGCGGCACACTTTTCAGGGGAGAAGAGAGGAAAAATAAACTTCCATTTCATGGTTAACAATGCGTTTTTCCACACAGGGGTTCCCACCACAACCTTCAACCTAGAAAATATACAGCAGCCTCAAAACAATAACTTTGGTAATTCAGAAGAGAGAAAGACTGGTATCTTCACTCCTCTCCACAGTAATGCACCTTTCTTTTTTCCTTTTATGCGAGCGGAGGACTTCTTGCCTAAAGCCCCTGCTTTTGTGAGATCCTCATTAGGTGAAACTGAGCTCCTTCACACAAAGAAAGGCAAGCTGATACTCACTGCCACCGGCGGTGTCGTTATTGAAGTCCAAGGCTTCCACTATCAACGTGTAGGACCTCTGTTGAGTGAGAAAGAAAGGATGCAGGTCAATACAACAGGAAAGATATGAGAAAAAAGACATGAAAGACCTAGTATCACTACCAGCTTTATCGTTCCTTTTCAAGGCTGCCCCCCGCCCCACACACACACACACTGCACCAGAAGTAGTCCATCACCCACTCCACAGATCCTGAACACACGCACGCACAACAGTCCATCACCCACTCCACAGATCCCACACACGCATGAAAAATCCTGCAGGCAGGTTTTCCTTTTACCAGTCCAACAATGTGATTATTTCTGATCTAATCGGTTTAACTGTGGGAAAACTAGATGTGTCAAGGGGGTTTGGTAAAATGCCGAAGAGTGTAACGAACATGCCTTGATGTTGTTCCGCAGACACACCGCCATCAGGTAGCTCTCCGTTTTTTTAATAACTCTACTGTGACAAAGCGAGCTGTTCCTGTTCAGCCTCCCTGCACAGAATTTTTTTTTAATCCTTACATCATCATCGAGATGAGGTTTTGTGCAAGTTTCTCTTTAAAGCGTACGGTAAACACCGCCTGATTTCCCTTATCTAATTGCACGTTAAAAAGAATCTGCTGATGTTGGTCCCATTGAAAATACTAATACTGGGTACAGATTGGCGCTAATGGACGTTCGATACGACAGAGTTAATCTCTTATTCAAGTGATAACACAAACAGACCCATCAGAAGTCAGAAAATGAGCACATTTGATTAAAAAACTGCAGATAGCATCTTGTTATCTTATCGCTGCAGGTCCCTTAAACTAAGTGAGTAACTCTCAGGTATTGAATTCCAGAAAGGTCAAAGAAACCAATGCTCATGATATAGTCACTCATGCTATTATTTTAAATATCCCAGGTTTCTTTGTTTATTCTCCCAGGGAATGTCACTTGTCAGAATTCAAGAGAAAAAAGGATGAAGCTAAGGGGTAGGGTGGAGAGAGTGGGGGTAGGATGGAGCAAAGGGGCTGGGCAGGGTGGAGTGAGTGGGGGTAGGATGGAGCTAAGGGGCTGGGTAGGGTGGAGAGAGTGGGGGTAGGATGGAGCTAAGGGGCTGGGCAGGGTGGAGAGAGTGGGGGTAGGATGGAGCTAAGGGGCTGGGCAAGGCAGAGAGAGTGGGGGTAGGATGGAGCTAAGTGGTAGGGTGGAGAGAGTGGGGGTAGGATGGAGCTAAGGGGCTGGGCAAGGCAGAGAGAATGGGGGTAGGATGAAGCTAAGGGGTAGGGTGGAGAGAGGGTAGGATGGAGCAAAGGGGCTGGGTAGGGTGGAGAGAATGGGGGTAGGATGAAGCTAAGGGGCAGGGTGGAGTGAGTGGGGGTAGGATGGAGCTAAGGGGCTGGGTAGGGTGGAGAGAGTGGGGGTAGGATGGAGCTAAGGGGCTGGGCAGGGTGGAGTGAGTGGGGGTAGGATGGAGCTAAGGGGCTGGGCAGGGTGGAGCGAGTGGGGGTAGGATGGAGCTAAGTGGTAGGGTGGAGAGAGTGGGGGTAGGATGGAGCTAAGGGGCTGGGCAAGGCAGAGCGAGTGGGGGTAGGATGGAGCTAAGGGGCTGGGTAGGGTGGAGAGAGTGGGGGAAGGATGGAGCTAAGGGGCTGGGTAGGGTGGAGAGAGTGGGGGTAGGATTGAGCTAAGGGGCTGGGTAGAGTGGAGAGAGTGGGGGTAGGATGGAGCTAAGGGGCTGGGTAGGGTGGAGAGAGTGGGGGTAGGATGGAGCTAAGGGGCTGGGTAGAGTGGAGAGAGTGGGGGTAGGATGGAGCTAAGGGGCTGGGTAGGGTGGAGAGAGTGGGGGTAGGATGGAGCTAAGGGGCTGGGCAGGGTGGAGAGAGTGGGGGTAGGATGGAGCTAAGGGGCTGGGTAGGGTGGAGAGAGTGGGGGTAGGATGGAGCTAAGGGGCTGGGTAGGGTGGAGAGAGTGGGGGTAGGATTGAGCTAAGGGGCTGGGTAGAGTGGAGAGAGTGGGGGTAGGATGGAGCTAATGGGCTGGGCAGGGTGAAGAGAGTGGGGGCAGGATTGAGCTAAGGGGCTGGGTAGGGTGGAGAGAGTGGGGGTAGGATGGAGCTAAGGGGTAGGGTGAAGAGTGGGGGTAGGATGGAGCTAAGGGGTAGGGTGAAGAGAGTGGGGGTAGATTATTTGTCTTTAAGGCCACCATGGCTCTCACCGCTATCAGGTAACTGACAGAAGAGAGCTGCGCGGGAGTGCTCAGCTAGTAGAGGTGTGTGTGTGTGTGTGCGTGCGTGCGTGCGTGCGTGCGTGCGTGCTTATGGCTGTGCAAGTGTGACTGTGTTTATGGCTGTGTGTGCGTGTATGTGCGTGTCTGCCGTAGCCAACTCCACACACACCACCTACTTGCCACATTCACACACTCGCTCGTCTCGTTGCACAGTTCAATGGAATTCTCCAAAGTAATGAGGCCAGACGGCGTCCCATTCCCCGCTGGCCACTGGGGCTTGGAGCGCTGCCAGGATCCTTCCTTTGCTCCGGGAGCCATTCCCCGGGCCTCTAGTCCAAATGGACAGGACATTCCTGTAAGCCGTTCCCTCCTTTTGCTACTCTCGCCTCTCCTGATATAACCTTACATAGTAGGCTTCTGACAACTTCATTTAATATTGGATATGTTGACAGCTTTAACACTGGATATGTTAAAAGTTCATTATAGCAGTTGATCTGAGTCCTAGTTTCACTGTTAGCCCTAAGAGTGTTAATTAATCTTTTCTATAGTTCTACACCGCCTGGCCAAAAAAAAAAAAGTGGCGCGCACTAATATTTTGTTGGACCGCCTTTAGCTTTGATTACGGCGCACATTTGTCGTGGCATTGTTTCCACAACCTTATGCAACGTCACAACATTTATTTCCGTCCAGAGTTGCATTCAGACCCTGCGTCCATTGCAATGGACATCACATGTTTGGTGTTTTTTTCTATGATAATGTATGATTTACATAACGGTCTTTTGGTTGGTTATTTAGTAGACCCTCTCTAACCAATCAGATGCAAGTATGGCCCAATTTGTTAACATTTGAAAAAGTTACATCACACTAAAGTGAAGCATGGCAGCAATACCTGTCGTCAAAGCAAGTAACTTTTATAACAGCATTATATATACACGTTTAAACATTAATTTCTACATTTGATGTGCTAAACATAATACGTAAACATTGAAAATGTTATTTTAAGCATTATATATTTAATTGCATAACAAGTTTAGACACAGGATTTTTTTTAAAGTCATTGTCCATTACAATGGACGCTAGGTCTAAAGAGATGTAATCTGAACAAGTCTATTTATATTATGAATGTTACATTTTCATATGTATTGGCATAGTACCAAAAGTTCATATTTGCCTAAAAATTTTCATATTCAGTGTACACGGCAATAGAGCTCCTGGAACCTCTGGCAGATGGAAATCTGTCAGAAATTGAGATATTGGGGATGTGAATGAGGATGAAGGTGCACCCTTAACAGCCAAGATTCAGATAGTTGTCGAGTGGAATTTTATATGTAAGAGAGGTAACATATTCAATTTATCTGAGTGGCCAAATATGCATATTATCTATTCATTTTCACTATTAAATCCAGTGTACATAGAAATAATATAAATGATTAATAGACATATAGAGATTTCACAACTGTTCAGACCTGACGTCCACTGCAATGGACATAAAAAATAATAATAAATAAATACTTTTTTTGGCCTCATTTCTAATCTATGTAATATGAGTAAGAAAAAACATAGTAATAATTTTTCCCATGGCGGGAAAAAAATAAACTCTGAAGGGGTTAATTAATCTTTTCTGTAGTTCTACACTGTATGGCCAAAAAAAAAGTGACACTAATATTTTGTTGGACCGCCTTTAGCTTTGACTACAGCACGCATTCGTCGTGGCATTGTTTCGACAACCTTATACAACGTCACAACATTTATTTCCATCCAGAGTTAATTTTTGGCCGAGATCTTGTATGAACAACGGGAGAGTCGAACCACTCCATAAAGTCTTTTCCAGCACATCCCAAAAACTTTCAATGGGGTTAAGGTCAGGCCAATTCATATGCGAAAATGATTCCTCATGCTCCCTGAACCACTCTTTCACAATTTGAGCCCGATGAATCTTGGCATTGTCGTCCTGGAATATGCCCATTGATGGGATAACCTGGTCATTCAGTAAATTCAGGTATTCAGCTGACTTCATTTTATTGCTGCATAACATTGCTGAGCCTAGACCTGACCAATTGAAGCAACCCCAGATCATAACACTGCCTCCAGAGGCTTGTACAATGGGCACTATGCATGACGGATGCAACGGTGACTTTTTTTTGACCAGGCAGTCTATATATTACTGCTCTTACAATCCTGGCACTTTCCACCCATGAAAACTTGTAACTGTAGAGTGCGTGCCCAATGGCACCATATGACTGAAAGTCATGTCATCCAACCGCCATCCTTTTTTCCACCAGTGGTGTCACCTATCCTTCCCGCCTGCTCTGGCTGTGCCAAAGCCAAAGGCAGTCTGCCAGAACCTTTCCCAAAAAAGGTAAGCAACACCCAGCTGCAAATGCATGCATGCTCTGCTGGAACTGTTAGATCATGCTTCTGGCCAGGCAGCCAAGCCAGGACCCCAGATGTGGCCCCGTTTTTTGTTTCTGAAATGTTGGCAAACTGTGCATTTTACGACCTCGCTGAGCAGGGCTAAGGTTTCACTGACTGATAACTGTGGGAAAACACTTCAGACAAAAAAGTGAATTTAGACAAGTCCAGACATGTAACCTATGTCTTTTGTTGAAAGGGAACTGGCAAACTACCTGGATGTCAACAGAATGGGGCACACGCCTCAAAAAAAAAATCTTCTTTTGAAAATCTCTGATTATTATTATTATTTTTTTAAATAGAAACAGTCTGTTCTCATTCTGTCAACTGAAATGAACAGTGGCTTGCTTCAGAAGGTAGAAATGGGATAGTTCATGCATTTACAAGTCTGAAAAAAAGGGTTTGTCAGTAACTGTGGAAAGTACACAGAAGCCGCAGGTTCTCTCAATTAATCTCACTCCACAATTCAATCTGGTTATCAGTTCTGAATACCTTTGGCCCCCTAGTTCAATTTTCCCATGCTTGCTACTGACCCTCTCCCCTCTTTACACCCCCGCCCCCACTAACCCAACACAGCTACACATCTCTTTATCACAAGGTCTAGACAACTCCATCCAGAGCACAGACACAATCTGATAAACACCAGCAAGGCCTGAAAACATCATTCAGTTTGGACTGATGCACAAAAAACTGCATCAACCAACCAATACTCTCTTAGAAAAAAGGGTTCTGAAAGATTTCTTTGGCTTGTCTTCATAGGGGAACCCTTTTAGTTCTTTATGGAACTCTCTATGGTAGGTGTGAAAAGTTTGAAAGCTCCCAGATTAAACCAGTTTGCCTGACAAAGAACCCTTGAAACAGATGGAGACACAGAGGAGCCTTTTAGAACCTTTTCTTCGGATAGTGCACAAAGGCTCAGTCTGAAATAGTAACGGCATGAAAATAGCTGTTAAAAAATACAATTTATTAAATCAGGCTCATTCTCCTCATAGTGGCTGCTGCACTCCAGTCAGTCAGCTAACAAAAGTAGGGATAATAACTAAGTGTGCAACTAAGCATCAGTTGTACTGAAGGATGGGAGAGAAAGGGATCCGATTTGAAAAATGCAAGCACGCGCCTTTCACTTAAGCAGTGTAAACAGCACACCTGAAAATGTGTCACCAGCTAAAATCTTTCATTCAACCCACCAGATCACAGCTACACATCTGCGGGAATGCCGACAGCCCGTGTTAGCGCACACCCCAACCCCCCACTTCCCAAATCCCCCCTTTGCCTAAATACCAAGCCTATCAAAAGGGAAGAGCACTTTCAAAATTTCTTCAGACGCAGTGAGCTCCAGAGGATGGAAGGAACGCCTTGTTTGCCTTGAGATTTCAATAAAAAAAACAGGAGACAGATAAGAAAGACTTCCACCACATTTCAGACTAAGTCCGTCTCTGGGCTCCACTAAAAGGGATAAGTAGGGCCTTCCTGATAATAGGCTGTCATCACTCATTTCCCTGTCTCCACCAGTGCATGGCGGTGCAATCCCTAATCCCCTGTCACAGCAGAACCAACTAGAGCAGAGTCATTTGTAATGAAATAAAAACACACAAGGCTATCAATCAACTGTTAGCCTAAACATGCTTTTACACTTGTTGGCCTAAAACTCCACTTTTACTGACAATGGCAATGAATTCGGAAAGCACTTCAGAAAATAAAAAGCATAACTTGTATATCATCTTGTCTACTGAAATTAAAAGAGTGTAAAATACTGCACAGAAGCTCTTACTTGCAAAGGATTTGAAGGTTGATTGCAGTGGCTGGGAATCTTTTGGGATTGTTAATGGTGTGCTTTGTTCCCGGCCACTAGATTGCAGCCGAAAATGGAACATCCAAATAACCTCATGAATTCAATCCCTGAACGGAAAATATAAATAGATAACATTTTTTCCACCACTTTTTCTAATGGAGTTTTACCCTTGCGTTTAACTGTCCAAACAGAGAAGTGCACATGAAACCATGTAATTCCTCCATCTGTAGCCAGGGTCTATTCAAAAGGAGCCTCACAACAAAACCACTCACCTTTTTCTGCATTTTCTCTCAGTAATTAACACGAGACAAGACAAAAGAACAAGCTAAAAGGTGATCCCAGCACACAGAATCAAGAGAGTCGCTCTCATTAAACAAGGCCAGCATTCAACCATATGGATCTTTGGGAACTGCAAGTAGCTATTCTGTGAATATGCAATATGCTGAAACTGCCATTATGTGAAGTCAGGCCGGGGATTGTCTGGGAGCCCATCTCTGCTGAGTCTACCACTGCTTCCTGTTGCTTGCCCTGTATGAGCATTTTTTCTGGTTGGGCCCCCATTATGCACCGTAATCCTCATTGTAGTCAGTTTGGGCATGCCATTGTTCTTGCTTCATTTTTAGCCATGACCGATTTCTGTCTGGGTGGCCAGGCCACAACGTTTTCTGAACTCGAGACCGCGTTAAGGGGAAGCACACGAGTCGGATAGAGTACTCGCTGCCACACTAAAGGGAGCTTCACATTTTCAAACAGTGAAGCAAAATGCTCACAACTCTGGCATTGCTCACCAGACTTACTTTTAACGAGCCTGAGAGTTCTGTAACTTCCACATGTACACCGGCAGCTTTGTTAGATACATCAATTGCTATAGGTTTGCAAGGTTAAAATATGAAATACCTGACGTTCGGTGGAGCGTGACTTTCACAAAGGCTGGGCATGAACAAGAGGCCTCCCTGCTGGCTATGAGCAGTTGGGCTGAGAGGAGTGTCCAAACCGTTGAGCTAACACCAACCATTCCAACCAAACTGATCTGATCTGTCCACAGGCTCCAATGGATTTAGGAAGTACACTGAGTGACATGCATTGCATGGCTCGTAGGGTTGTAAAGTTCTGTGAAAATGTCACTTTTGGAGGGATTTTGAGGTCATTTTGGGAATTTATACTGTTAACACTATTTAAAAACATTTTTTAATGTATTGGGGCCTATTTGAAGGGTCACTGCAAATACGTTTGCACACATTGTTAGGGAGAAAACCATGGGTTTTAAGAAATGCCAACAAACATGACATTGGTTTAACAAAATGTGAACGTATTTATTTGTATGTTTTTTTTTTCCCAAATGCAGTTTAACAAAAAGCATATTACATAAGGAAACATTAATGTAAAAATATATTTTAGTCTATCTTCCAAGACAGAAAATTAGATAGGTCTGTGTATTACAATTAACTTTATGACTAAAATAAGGTTAAACAAAATTAACTTGACCTCGGCCTATCTATATATCTCAACCACAGCTAGCTTCATCTTCAGAAAGAGACTCTGAATCTGGACAATCCTCCTCAGATTCAATTTGTGTGGTATAATCTTTGAAATGCCTTTAAGACATACTAGAGAATTAGGAAATACATGTATATTAAAAAAAAAAAAAAAAAAAAACCTTTTGGAACTGTATTTTATATACTGACCTGTAACAACACCTTAACACAAATGGCAGTAAAATTCTAACATAATAGGAAGGTTAAGCATGATATTAAATTCCCAAAATTACACTGAGCGGTCATTTCCCTGGAAAATTTACCAAAAATTACCTGGAAAACCCCCCCCCCCCCCCTTTGCAACCCTAATGGATCCCCATAATTTCATCCAGACAAAAGGGAATTGTGATATAGAAGCTGTTAGCTCACAGTGGGGATAACTGCCACAGCCCTTTGCAACTCCTTAAAAATGTCTGGAGAAGCCTGTACTACACATTTGTGTATGTCCGGTGAACTACAACATGTATCTATGACTATGATAATGATTTGTATTCCAGTTCTAGGTTGGTACACGCTAACTTACATTTATTACCTTGTCACTCAGACACTTGCTGGTCTGAAAATGTAAGTCACTCTCGATAAGAGCATATGCTCAGCAAGTACATAGCATGTATTATTGCTAATACATAAATAATATTGCGTCACATTTCTGCTTTAACATCTAATTAGGTAAAACCGCATGTCATTCATTTTCACATTTAACACTACTACACTGGATTGAAATCGTGCATGCACTAGACCTTGAAACATAAGATAAATATATTGTCAAATGTCGATATATCTTTATAGCACCGTTTTTGCATACAGCTTTGCAAGTTCAGTAATGAGATCTCGCTTATGAAGATAAAACAAGTAGGTTATTTTTTTTCTTTAAAGTAATAATAGTCTGCTCATAAGCAAAATGCAATAACTCTGTAGTTGATCATGATGAACAGTTCCATGTCAGTGATTGTTCATCATGAACAGGTCCAATGAGGAAACAGTTTGTAAGCTGGCTTTACAGACCAACAGACAGAACTAGCAGGATCCACCAGTTTCGCCCACCAGCAGAAGGAAAGCACCCTATAATCAGCGGACCCATCCCTGCATGAGAGAACCTAACCCTCTCATAGGGTGACACATTTTTGTGTCACGTGGGAACAGTGTTCACAAAGCTGTTCATACTCGGCTTAAACTTGACACCTCAATACCATACTTTTTTCAGTCAGGGTTTCCCAAAATGCTTTTGACATTTGGCCAGACAGCACACCCACTGTACCTGGTCTATAGGAGTTAGCAATCCTGCTAAAATATTTTCCTCACACCCCACACATCAATGATGCACCGCTGATGGTTAGACTGCTGACGTTTGGACTAATAAATTGCTAATATTGTCTTTTCATCCACCTCATTGCAATGGTGCCAAAACTGTGCCAATATGCTATTCACCCAGAATATGGAAAAAGCTTCCAAGATCATTGAAAGAAATTTAATATAATAAAGTAAAATTTTATAAAATTATCCTATATTATATAAAAATAAATAACCCTTGCGAAAAATAAGTGACAGAACACATTGCCTCCTAATATGAGTGGGGGATGTCATAGACTCACATAACTAATGACTTTACCCTTTCACACCTAGAAATACGAATAATAATATTATATACATATGCAGTAGAAGTACAAACAGTGTATAAATAAATACTGTAAAAAGCTTGACTCCCCAAAACATGACCCATGTGACCCAGATGACAGAGAGCTGGTCAGATGAACTCTTAAGCAATGGTATGTGGAAAAAATAATCTCAACAGTTTACACTTGTATGCTTGTTAATGTAACTCGGGCCATCTGTCCACAGCAGAGATTATTGATGTTCTCAAATCAGCAGAGGAAACGCCTCCCAAGTTTGAGGTAAAAATAAACCTAATGAAATTGGAGATGAGCTTGTTGGCGTGCCGTCTGCCGTTCACCTATCTGGCATGTGGAAAGAGTCGCTGAAAGAGTAGCTCCCATTTTTCATCTGCACTGTTGGGCTTGTTCCATTAGAATCCTTCCCTTCCTAACTCAACCCCCAACCCCCCCCCCCCCCCCCCCCCCCCAAAAAAAAAACAAAAAAAACACACTTAACATGGACATTCACTATACACTCTCAATTCCCTCTTCCTTTGTTTAAAAAAAGATTAAAAGTGGTATTTAAAAGGAGCATAAAAATGGCTTCTCAAAACAGGCCCAGTCACTGCAGGTGCAGTCCTCTTACTCCATCAGTGCTTCAGCTCACTACCTAGCAACTCGTCGACCTTCCAATCACTTGGTCCCATTTACATCAGCTACCTCCACACACATCACTCACCACAGAGGAACAACATGCAAAATCTACAAGACAGAAATGTAACAATGTGTGCAAGAAGGTCAATTGTAAGGGGAGGAAATGTCTACATTATGTTTATTCCCCCCCCCCTTTCAAATGTATGTAGCCCACAATTATGTAGCCCCAGCTTGGCTGAATTAAAATCTTTTTCCCAAATTTCTAGGTAGAAATCTTACAGAAAAGGAAGCATGTAAGGTGACAATATCCAATTAGCCATTTTTACAGCACATAACTACAGAAAACGGGTCAAGTAAATGGGTATTATACATTTTAAAGTAATACGTTACTAGGGTAACTGGTATTAATGCGATCTGACAGGGATGGTTTAATTAATCCGATACATCTCTTCAGATGCAATAGTAAATTGAATATACCCAACACAGCCATTTATACACATTTCAGGTGTTGTTTTATGAACCGGACGCATGACAATGTATTTGGGGGAGAGGGTGAAAATAGGTTAGACAGTTGCGCATTAAAGCAGTATAAATACGTCTGACCCAGTGAGGAGGTTGCAACGTATGGGAAATACTATTTCTATTTTAAATCATGCCAGTAGTGGTGACGAAAAGTATGGTCTCTATCTGGGTAAGGTGAAGAGAAGGTCAAAACAAAGCATGGACAAGTAAGGCGTCCAGGGGATCTGCAATAGTAGGCTACTCCAATTATGCTGAATCATATCAAACGCCAAGACTTCAAAGTACAGAACAATTCACGCTGCTCCTCGGCATTATATGTTAAATATTTCAAGTGGATAACCCAAGTCTTACATTGGCTATCCTTCCGAAGCGTTAGCCGATAGCATTCGCACATTAGAGTGAAAGAATTAGCAGCACAAATAAAGCAAACGCTGACATCCTTGAACCCCACTTCCTTGGCAAAAATTGCAGTACCACAGTTTGGGTCAGAAACGTCAGTAAGCATTAATCCCAGCAGTTCACCATTCTCTCCAATAGAAAAATATGGGCGGATTCATTCAGATTTAGCAAGTCCTTCTTGTTACTTTATGAGCAGCGCCAAAGTTATTAGGCTACAATAAATGTAGCCTATACTGGGTTGTTCTCTTCAGCACAGTATCAATCTGGGGAGCATTTACTATTTGATGATTTTTAAATTAATAAAAAAAGATATTCTGGCTGATTAAACGCGTTCTATAATATCCCATGGCAAATTGTTAAATCTTGATCAAGTAGATCCGACCTACCAAGTAAACAATTCGTTTCTAGCCCTGAGCAAGCTATAGGTATATATATATATATAGCTATACATCTCCCGTTTTCTTTTCATTCTAATTTACAAAGTAACAACCCGCATAGAAAATGGGTAACAATATAAAATGGACAGTTAATCTCTATTTAAATAAAATGTATTTTAAACGTGTATTTATAGGGCGTTGATGGTGAAAGTTGAAAGCGCTGGGTGACTAGCAATTACGTTTAATTGGTTGATTTATTCAAAACTATTAAGCAATTTAAGCGCTCCAGCGTCCTTTAGGCTATCATTCAGTGGACTAGACACAAATAGACAAGTCACAAAATTAGCATACGTGAACCATTGTAAAATAGCTACCTAATGATCAAAATATGTTATGTGTCTAGAGCGTTGCACGAAGCAAGGTGGATGGCTAAACGTGATTGCAGAGTAAGAGGATGTGGCTGAAAGGTTGGTACTCGCAGCGCCTCAAGTCGACAGCAATGTCAGCCAGTTTGAAACGGTAAAACGGTGACTCGCTCGGACGAGCACTTTCGTTAATTTACAGATCCATGCTCGTTTCGTAGCCGCATCTCTTTGGGGTTGGGATACATACAAAGATCTCCATCTCATCTTTTTCTGATTAGCAAAGCAAATTGATGGAATAGCTTGAACAGCCCAACTAATAGGCTAACTAGGTCCTGTAACAAGTAGCACGTGGGTTGGAAACACAGCCTAATTTACAAAAAGTATATAAAGTGCCTAAGGTAATTCGATCGGGTTTCATAATCAGAAAAGTTGGCTATATTTATTTTCATTCCATTATTGAAAGCGTTAAGTTTAGAGAGGAAGAATGTGCAGTCCACTCACCGGCCAAGCGAAGCTGAAAGGCAAAACAATCCTGGATTTCTCTTTCCACATTGTGTTTTTCAAAGAAAATGTATTCCCTCCGATGACCGGTGTAGATCCCGACCCAAAGCTACATGGTCCCGCAGCAGACACCCTGGACTGATATTCCTTCAAACAAACTTTAAAATAAGTATCGCATTCATCCCTTGAGCATTTTCGGTCTGCAGGATTCCGCGAGCCATCACAGCACAGCCCGTTCTGCAGTTCACCGTTGATATTCTGCATCGATAAGATCTGTAACTCGAAGTGTCCAGACGATTCCGACACCTGTTTAAAAAGAAGTGAATTCCGATGATTGATAAATAATAAATAAATTAAGCACACCAACTCACAAACAAGGACAAACGAGCGCGCCTCGGCGCGATTTAACTGAAATGGTGAAATTTAGCAGTTGATAGCTGGTAGTTTAATCCCCTAGATAGCCTATTTGTTAGAAAGCTTAATCCAAAAGCCAATGCCAGGTTCACACATCCATTGGTTAAAACGAGCAACATGTTTACAAAAATGTAGATGACAGCAAAAATAGAATCAAATGCAATCTGTACTGCAATTAGCCTACCAATCTAGCTAAACATGCTTAATCGTTATACAAGATAAACATAATGTTGATAAACTTTCAAATAGCCTATCCTTTGCATCCTGTTTTCTCGTACAAATAAGTATTCACATACCTTTGCTCGTAGGCATAGTAACAAGGCATGTAAGGAAAACGCAGCAAAAAAAGAACTCTGTCTCCGAATCATGCCTCCTTTCTGATATTGCCGCTCGCTTTGAAACTAAGTCTGGCCGACACACGGCTCTAATATTCTCCTATTTGAACATGCACGGATGGAGAACAAAACTTTGTCAGTAGATCAGATTTCAGATATAAAGCAGCCTGTCTCCCTTCCCGTTTGTACTTTTCTGCAACTATTGCGATTGTTGTTCTTATTCTGTTTCCCCACACAAGCTGCGAAAAAAATACGCACGAGCTGAGAAAGCGTCGTCTGTGAGTGACTGTTCCATCGATACAACAAGTTCTAGGAGTGGGGGTGGCAAAGCATTGGTTCTTTAATATTCAAGAGAGAGGTCGGCCGACAGAGACTCCACCCTGTCTCTGAGTTATGTCTTCCACAGTGATCGGTCATAAAGGAAATCAACGCAAGATGATGGTAATGTAAACACCTTGTGGATAATGTGTTATATTGTCCCATGATAGACTCGTTTTTATACCCCGTTTCATGCATGTCTTGCTCTGTGTAGCCTAGCCTACAAGTCCGTTGTTTCAAGAAACAAACAACTTGAAGATAACTGAACCATTCAGTGGTTTATACCAAAACAAATATAACCCTGGTTTAATTTAATTAGTGTATATTGACGAAGCCTCAGTGTGGTAAAAGCTCTCTACCAGACGTTTCCAGGACAAACATGGCCTACAAACACAAGCGAAGCCGTAAGGGGGGCGGGGGGTTTCAGTTATTGAAATTGACAAGAATAGAATATTTTGGTTTACTAAAGGAACTAACGATTTATTTTTCTTGTTTTGTTTTTTTTGCAAAAAAGTAATTACCCAGCCTCTTTATTGACCCCCTTCTATTTACATGAAAGTCAAACCTCTGGTGGCACTTGGCAGTAGGCCGGGAATTTTCGTAGGCTAACAAACAATGTCTCCTAAAGCGAAATCAGAATTCCAAAAACGGAAAGAGAAAATAAAGAGAGGAGAGAAAGACGGTTGCCTACATTACCCAATTTTTCATAAAGAAAGATGGGTTTATAAGTCTGAGTGGTGCAAATTAGCGTTAGCTAATTCAATAATGAAATAGGCTTGCTTGCCTACTTGATATCTTTACATAGAAAATTCTGTGAGTGTTTACATTTTCCTCTTTTTGCTGACATTTAGCCTAATGAACACAGGCTAACTTTGAGTAAAATAAAAAAACTGAGTAAACTATTCATACTAAATCAGTTGTCCCTGTGCCAGGCCCAACTGATTATAAACTTCAAGCTCAGCACTCCAGTCACCTCATATCCCGTCCAATGAACCAGCCCTACTCCCAACTGAAGGAGGTGAGCAGCATTGTCTTGACTGACAATCAATTAGCCTATGACAGCGTTCTTCCACCTGTGTCTAATGTTCGGTGGTTTGACTCAACTCCGGATCTTTAATTTTGTCTGATACAGCCTTAAACAAATCACTATTTGGATGTTTTCTGTACAATATAGTCCATGTATTGCACAATGTTTATTTCTTTTAATGCAGAAATTTATATTTCTGTTTTTCCTTTTCGTGCTTGCCGCGACATTTTGTACCGTAAACTAACTGGCCTGGCTAACTTCAAGACCCAATAGCTTACACCTTGCAAATCTGTACATGCACAGACTGTATTTAAATTGTAGATGGAATAATATGTTTACATACGTTTAATTTTAGGATTATTATCACCATATGCAATCTATTTATTTTATTCGGATTTTGCATATTTTTGAGGATTTTCGGAATGAGGTGTCAACCCTGACGTTATTGCCGGAGGTCAGTTGAAAGTTTTTTTTGAATTATGAAAAAAAAAATGGATAGCATAATGGTTAGTTACTTTGTATTTAACAATTTCAAGCACTGTCATTTTCTTTCCACGTAAAATGATGATTATGTAACGTTAATAAAGAATAGACGATAGGCTGATAGTATCGACTAACACACTATGGGAAAGTGACAGCCAATGTAATGATAGCCATTGTAATGCTACTATAAAAAAAAAAACTGTTAAATAAAATTAATGGGTCCATTATTAGGTTCTGGAGGTGTAGGCCTATAGTTACAGTAATTTTTGCAGGGAGAGTGGCATTGGGGTGGTGGGGCCCAATGTGAGATCTTCTCATGGGGCCCACAATTCATGGTAAACATGCACGTGTGCGTGCACACACACAAACACACGAGGTCTAAGAACGGCCTGACATCATAGGCAACTCACAAGGAAAATTAATGTGTGGTTGGCACTCTAATGTATGTTCAACCTTTGTTTTATAATATGTGCTAATGAAGACCCATGTTGTTTCAGGCAACAAAGCTAAAAGAGTATGCATACAATTTAGTTTGAACACTAGTGTAGCTTAGAGAGCAAGGAAGGATTTTCTACCTGTACAGGCTAATTAAAAAATTATAATAAATACAAAAACCTTGCATGTAATGTCCAGACTTAACACAACAGGGTTTTGTACAATCCCACCGGTTGAATATTCTGCACCATAATGTTCTGAAGCTATGCTTAAACATAAGTCCCTTGGGTGTCTTTATGTAAATCAATTTTTAGCACAAAATAATTTAATTAAGCGGAAGTCTTACCAAATGTCTGTGTGGCAGTTGGACTACACTATATCAATGTATCGCTAATATTTAGTGTATTCATTTTCTGCTGCAGTGTTACTCTAAAAAAATAAATAAAAGTATGGGTATTGTTGCATCTTAGCCCTTATGCTATTAGATAAAAGACACATGAGACTGTGCTTGCAGCTTACTTTTTACTTTTTACTAAATTAACATATGAAGGAAGTATATAGTACACCGCGCATGAAAAGTGCGTGTCCTAAAATGACATGGCTCTTAAAGGAGCCTGGAACATAACCGGTATAGTGGCACTTCCACAGAGGAACTTGGATATTTGTGAGGCTCATTGAATAGGTGTGCGCCACTGATGGTTCAATCCAATTGCTTATTTTATCCGTTCTCGTCTCCTCGGTCCTCGCCTGACCCGGAAATGGATCGAGGTCCGCCATCTCTAAGGACATTGCAAACCGGTAAATGTTTCTCGGAGGAGCAAGGAACGAGGAGGCTCCCGGGGGATGCTTCAGTGAGGATACACAAGTGTTGCCTTTGTGGAAGTCCATTCTCAAAACTTCATGATGACGTATATAAATTATCCACCTCTCCACATCTGCCACTTGGCAGGTACACCCCTACACATCCAGTCTTACCGTTCCTTTCCATTTATTATAAAGCGCTTTAATCCATAATGATCCATAAGCCATAATGACACTCATTCTTTATGACTAACAAAAGCCACGTTTATAGAAACATTTTAGTTAAGCGTTTTAGCATAATATTTCTGATGTGTTTGTTTCCCATATCATTCAGTTTGTTACTGCATATATTTGTTACCTTCAATGCTTAACGTCGTTAACTCAAGTCCTTTTTTGTTTCTTGTTTATGTTTTGTGATAAATTGACAAATAAAATATAAAATACTTAAAATTTGCCGTATGCGCATTATGTCAGATTTAGCCTATGTTCATACAGTTGAATGCATCTGGCAAATAACGCAAAAATAGTTGGAGCTACAATTGTGGCACATGTTTTCAACTGCAACAGCTTAAACGTAAACATGCAAGCTGCCTTGTGTTTAAAACCTTTTGTTCCTCACACTTGTATGACAGAAATAAAATTGTAAAATTTATGTGCATTTGCTGACTTTCACCGATGCAATTCATATTTTTTAGGGTTTTACTATTTGCATAATTTTCCCTACATATTTCACGTCTGAAATGCTGCGTCCAATAAAATAGTAAATCCCATTTTTTGTGCAAAACTTTGAGACAACAATAATGTACAGAACAATTGGTTACAAGCCCACTGACAGGTGATAGCCCACAGCTGTGCAACACATCATTAGTAATTGACAGCACTTCAGCTGACGCTTGACTAAGCAAGGACGTTCCATTTGCCTAATGCATGTTGCCTTGATTCCTCCGTCCTCGTATCTGATCCTTGCATCCTCTCAAGGAGTGAAGATAAGCGATTGGAATGAACCCTGAGTGGTCACAATGCCAAGAGTGTGGCCATCATCACCTGTACTGCCCCCTCGTGGACATGGGGGTAACCGCGCCCAAGTTCACTACATTATGTTAAAACTTGTGCAGACAACTTGAGAAGTACTCCATCCACTTAAGCCTTTCCACCATAAATGCCTCAAACGCCGAATGTGTCCGAATATGACCCCTACACCCTTTTGAGGGCGCATATTTGAGTCCACTTCGTCAAAAAGCTTTTGAGTGGGCGACTTTTTCTCACAAACGGGGGGCACTTAAAATACCAGGATGAACCACTTATTTTTTGAGGTTTTGTTGAGGGAATTCAGGAGCACACTCATCTGCAGAACGGTGCACTCATCCGACAATTTCAGTAAGTAACCCGGAAGTAAAAATCTAAAAGACATAGAGCGTATATGCATATCTATTGTACAAGACAGGTTCATATTACAAACTAGTCATGCATTCACATAGTGACTCATCATAGTCATGCATTCAGGTAGTGACTCATCACAGTCATGCGTTCACATAGTGACTCATCAGTCATTCAGTGACATAGTGACTCACCACAGTCAAGCAGTCACATAGTGACTCATCACAGTCATGCATTCACATAGTGATTCACCACAGTCAAGCAGTCACATAGTGACTCATCACAGTCAAGCATTCACATAGTGACTCATTACAGTCATGCATTCACATAGTGATTCACCACAGTCAAGCAGTCACATAGTGACTCATTACAGTCATGCATTCACGTAGTGACTCATAACAGTCATGCTTTCACGTAGTGACTCATCACAGTCATGCATTCACATAGTGACTCATCACAGTCATGCATTCACATAGTGACTCATCACAGTCATTCAGTGACATAGTGACTCACCACAGTCAAGCAGTCACATAGTGACTCATCACAGTCAAGCATTCACATAGTGACTCATCACAGTCAAGCAGTCACATAGTGACTCATCACAGTCATTCATTCATATAGTGATTCACCACATTCAAGCAGTCACATAGTGACTCATTACAGTCATGCATTCACATAGTGACTCATCACAGTCATGCGTTCACATAGTGACTCATCAGTCATTCAGTGACATAGTGACTCACCACAGTCAAGCAGTCACATAGTGACTCATCACAGTCATGCATTCACATAGTGATTCACCACAGTCAAGCAGTCACATAGTGACTCATCACAGTCAAGCATTCACATAGTGACTCATTACAGTCATGCATTCACATAGTGATTCACCACAGTCAAGCAGTCACATAGTGACTCATTACAGTCATGCATTCACGTAGTGACTCATAACAGTCATGCTTTCACGTAGTGACTCATCACAGTCAAGCATTCACATAGTGACTCATCACAGTCAAGCAGTCACATAGTGACTCATCACAGTCATTCATTCATATAGTGATTCACCACATTCAAGCAGTCACATAGTGACTCATTACAGTCATGCATTCACATAGTGACTCATCACAGTCATGCATTCACATAGTGGCTCGTCACAGTCATTCAGTGACATAGTGACTCAACACAGTCAAGCAGTCACATAGTGACTCATTACAGTCATGCATTCACATAGTGACTCACCACAGTCAAGCATTCACATAGTGACTCATCACAGTCATGCATTCACATAGTGACTCACCACAGTCAAGCATTCACATAGTGACTCATCAGCAAATAACTGCTCAAAATCTGCTTTCAGCTTCTATAAAGATTCCACAGCAATCACTCAACTGTACCTCACCTATCCTTATCACCTCACCTGTCCATATACTGTATATGCATTCCTTTTGTACTTCCCCGCCCTGTGGGGTGCAGCATAGGGAGGTTTCAGTAGAGGTCATGAAGACACAGGGAGATTACACAAGTCTCCTCTGACCCCCTACTCTGCTCTAAAAGCAGGTATATAGAGCAGATTATGTTACAGTAAAACAGTCACCCCAACTATATAATAATTTGTCCATTGTTTAACCTTTTTATCATCAAGAGATGCATGTACATTTTGGGCAGTCCTTTGTTATGGGGTTTATTGGTTTTCTCTGTTTTAATATTAGTTAAACTGAGCATGTATGTGTGTTTCAGCTGAATCAGGGCAAATGTCAGACAGAGGTCGGTTTCTCTTTTTCATAGACATAGGAAGAGCCTCACAGTTTTCACTGTTTACCCTCAAATGGAGAGACCTTTGAATGTGTTTGAGGGGAAGTCAATCAAATGAAGACTTCTGTTTATTTTTGTTTATAATGTAATGGGGTTTTAAATAGCCCTTTTCTTCTTTGCCTGTCACTTTACTGTGACTGTTTTGGGAGGTTGTGTTTTTGGAAGGAACACAGTAAGCCTTCATCTTTGCACTAAACTAGAGTGTACTTTATTTAAGTATTGCCATTAGATTTAATAATAATTAGTAATGTCCCCTTAATATGATTAATGAAGCACACCCATTAATGAAATACACTTGTTTATATTGTGCTTGGTTTTGTGTGCCTTGTGGCGATTGTCTGTTAGCACTTAAAATGTTGTTTTCCACAGAAATGTATGCACCTTACAGGAAATTTGTGTTTTAAAAAAAATAAATTTGGTATTCATCATGCTTTCTAAAGAACAACTTGATGCTTTAGCTGCAATACATTTTTTTCTTCCGGCGTCATCTTTTTAGAAAAACCTTTTCTGGCTGTTCTACTGCCTGTAGATAGAGTAAAGGCAGGTGACTGGCTATTGTAAACTGCAAAGATGAATACGACCCCACAAACACTGATGACATTTTACCTTTTTTTTTTTTTAAAGAGAGATTTACTTGTGAATCTGATTAACAGATTGAAACTTGGTGTTTTATAAAGAGACATTAAACCTCACATTTTTTCTTTTGTTTTTGTTTGTTTTTACACCACAGTTTTGCAGTAAATTCACCTGTGGTACGAGTTAGTGTACTATGACCACTGAATAACTCTGTGCCCATTAACAGTGAGGCCAGGCTTCCGATCAGCAGATGTGTGTATTTATGTGTATTTCCTGAACGGGAAAGGCTATGGCCAGGCCTTTGTCCACTCCTCAGTGCATTAAAACATTCCTATAGCCCTTAGCCTTCTGACAGAACTCACTGCATTCAATACGTCCTTTCTTGGTGTAATTGGGGTTAATTACGGGAGCGTCTTAACCCTTGGGAGACTTCAGGCAGCATTCATACAGTTATACGCTCATTTACATTTTGTTGGTTGTGTGTGTGTGTGTGTGTGTGTGTGTGTGTGTGTGTGTGGGGGGGTTATTAACTTGTTCTATGGAGTGCGGAGCTGGAGGTTCCTGGCCCACTTATGCAGGACTCTGTTGCCTCTGTTAGAGTCATGGCAGTGGCTTTAGTGGCAATCACCAAGGTTGTAAATTTAACTGCAACCCCAACTTTTAAATGAATATGTATCAGATTTAGAACATCAGATAGGAAGGAGCCTTGGCTGTGATTACGGCAGTGATTGACAGATGATTGGTGGGCTGGAGTGTGTGTGGGGGGTGGTATGCGAATGGCACCACTCGTTTGGCCATTGCCCTTCCCCATCTCTGCCCCCCCACTTTTCTTTTCTGAGATGTTCAGTACCGTAGACCAGTCCGGTTACTTCAGCTATTGTATCCGTTCGCTTCAGTTTGGCCTGCAGCCAGGGGGCGGGGATACGTCCTCTCACAAAAATGTAGTGGAACAGATTATTGTCTTTAATGAGCAGCCATGCCCCCCTCCAAGTTATTTCTTCATTGTGCCTTTAAACAGGCAGGCCAGGACCCACAGCTTGGCTGGGCATTCGAGGCAGTGTTGTAGCCTCTAATCAAAGAGAACGCAGCTAGTGGCAGTGGTGCCACTTTTGTGGTTTTGATAGTGTTTCTCAACACCCCCCACCCCCACCCATAATTTTTATCGTGTCTTAATATGTTGGGAAGATGTGATGTGAAGTACACCTCAGGAACAGTGACAGGAAGTGGTTTATTGCTGTTCTAGCTTTGTGGTGTATGGCAGGTTTGACCTTTGAACATTCTTTCAGCTCTTTGCAGCCGCTGGGTTCAGCACCAGAATAGTTTGTCCCGTGAAGAGCCCCTTCTGTAAATTCTGTTTTGGTCTTTGAGATTATGCTGCTAGTGTTGGACAGTTCACATCAAACATCAACATCATATGATATTCATCGTATCACTGTCGGAATCTGCTTTGAATTTTTTGCTTACAGTTTTTAAAATTATGCCCTAATAATGTAATGAGTTCACAAGTTAGCTACAACTTTTAGTGATTTGTTTCAGTGTATTTCTTTTAATTATTAAACAAATACTTTATGCCTATTTTTAAAGAAATATGTGGGAAGAAATTGTATAAAATTCTCAGAAAGACTGGGGAAGTAAACATCTAACATATTTGGAGAAGGGGGAGGTGCAATGTGGAGGGAAATCAGCAATTCATTATCTGCAGGCTTTTCATAGAAACATGAGGATCTCAAAAGCTTAACAAGATTTTCATTCTTCTTGCTTGAAGCCTCTGTCGAGCCAGAATGCCGTTGACAATAAACACAAGGAAATATGACTTAGTGCATCAATGGCTTCAAACAAAAACACGGACAGCTGGACCCCGGGAAACAGGAATTGGGAATAGCTGGCAGCTGATGAAAAAAAAAAACAATTAGAAAAAGGGTATTTACAACTTTAGAACTTCTCTCAGAAACAATGATGCTCTAATGGTTGTCCAAAAATACCCTTCCATCTTGTCTATTAGATAAAGCACTGGCTATATGAAGGATGGAGGGATGGGTATAGAAAGAGAGGGAGGAAGAAAGCAGAGGAAGTGGGTGAGACAGAGAGGGAGAAAAGAGAAGAAAGCAAAGAGGGAGGACTGAGTGAGGAGAGATTCAGAGAAAGATCCAAAATCAGCACCGTAAGAGTGAGCTGGGACAGGTCCAAGAGGAACTCTTCTAATGAGTAGGATTGGCTAACCTTGGATGGTATTACTTGGGTTCCATTGCTGCCGGCTTGGTCTGTACAGGGAACCTCAGTGTCTCTTCTGAGAACTTTAGTCTGCCTACAGAGCCTCACACACTGCCTACAGAACTTTACAGTCTGCCTACAGAATCTTACAGTCTGTCTACAGAGCCTTACAGTCTGCCTAGAGAACCTTACAGTCTGCCTACAGAGCCTTACAGACCGCCTACAGAACCTTACAGTCTGCCTACAGAGCCTTACAGTCCACCTACAGAACCTTACCGTCTGCCTACAGAGCCTTACAGTCCACCTACAGAGCCTTACAGTCTGCCTACAGAGCCTTACAGTCCACCTACAGAACCTTACCGTCTGCCTACAGAGCCTGACAGTCCACCTACAGAACCTTACCATCTGCCTACAGAGCCTTACAGTCCACCTACAGAGCCTTACAGTCCACCTACAGAACCTTACAGTCTGCCTACAGAGCCTTACAGTCCACCTACAGAACCTTACAGTCTGCCTACAGAGCCTTACAGTCCACCTACAGAACCTTACCGTCTGCCTACAGAGCCTTACAGTCTGCCTACAGAGCCTTACAGTCCACCTACAGAGCCTTACAGTCTGCCTACAGAGCCTTACAGTCCACCTACAGAACCTTACAGTCCACCTACAGAGCCTTACAGTCCACCTACAGAGCCTTACAGTCTGCCTACAGAGCCTTACAGTCCACCTACAGAACCTTACAGTCTGCCTACAGAGCCTTACAGTCCACCTACAGAACCTTACAGTCTGCCTACAGAGCCTTACAGTCCACCTACAGAACCTTACAGTCTGCCTACAGAGCCTTACAGTCCACCTACAGAACCTTACAGTCTGCCTACAGAGCCTTACAGTCCACCTACAGAACCTTACCATCTGCCTACAGAGCCTTACAGTCCACCTACAGAGCCTTACAGTCTGCCTACAGAGCCTTACAGTCTGCCTAGAGAACCTTACAGTCTGCCTACAGAGCCTTACAGTTCACCTACAGAACCTTACCATCTGCCTACAGAGCCTTACAGTCCACCTACAGAGCCTTACAGTCTGCCTACAGAGCCTTACAGTCCACCTACAGAACCTTACAGTCTGCCTACAGAGCCTTACAGTCCACCTACAGAACCTTACCATCTGCCTACAGAGCCTTACAGTCTGCCTACAGAGCCTTACAGTCCACCTACAGAGCCTTACAGTCTGCCTACAGAGCCTTACAGTCCACCTACAGAACCTTACAGTTTGCCTACAGAGCCTTACAGTCCATCTACAGAACCTTAGTCTGCCTACAGAGCCTTACAGTCTGCCTACAAAGCCTTACAGTCTGCCTACAGAGCCTTACAGTCCACCTACAGAGCCTTACAGTCTGCCTACAGAGCCTTACAGTCCACCTACAGAACCTTACAGTCTGTCTACAGAGCCTTACAGTCCACCTACAGAGCCTTACAGTCTGTCTACAGAGCCTTACAGTCTGTCTACAGAACCTTACAGTCTGCCTACAGAACCTTACAGTCTGCCTACAGAGCCTTACAGTCCACCTACAGAACCTTACAGTCTGCCTACAGAACCTTACACTCTGCATACATGGCCTTGCAGTCTGCCTACAGAACCTTACAGTCTGCCTACAGAACCTTACAGTCTGCCTACAGAACCTTACACTCTGTCTACAGAACCTTACAGTCCACCTACAGAACCTTACAGTCTGCCTACAGAGCCTTACAGTCCACCTACAGAACCTTACAGTCTGCCTACAGAACCTTAGTCTGCCTACAGAGCCTTACAGTCCACCTACAGAACCTTACCGTCTGCCTACAGAACCCTACAGTCTGCCTACAGAGCCTTACAGTCTGCCTACAGAGCCTTACAGTCCACCTACAGAACCTTACAGTCTGCCTACAGAACCTTACAGTCTGCCTACAGAGCCTTACAGTCTGCCTACAGAGCCTTACAGTCCGCCTACAGAACCTTACAGTCTGCCTACAGAGCCTCTGCATATAGAGCCCACAGTCCTTTTGGTTTCCCTGCACTGTTGCAGTCTGTTGTTTGCAGAGGTGGAGGGTAATGGAGACATGTAGAATGTGTGTCTTACTGTCAAATGTTTTCCTTCTGGTGTGTTTTTTTGGAGACGTGACAGCATCGGACGAACACAGCTCTTAGCCTCCCCTTTGAAGAGTGTAGAGAGAAGCAGGCCGTTTTTATTAGAGTGAAACCCCCACTGTGCAGGCAAGAAAATCTGCTGGACAGGAGGGCAACAGCTTTACAGATTCTCTAGGTTCTAGGTCTCTTAGGTATTTCTCTAGAAATACACAAGTGCACAAATGGCATTTTTTTAATCAGAGTGGCATATGTATATGCCTTTTAACAAGTTAAGTCTTGGGGGGGGGGGGGGTTACCCCATACCTATGCAGCATCAATATTTTGCCACTTTTCAGGGTTGTCCAAAGAACTGTGGATAATTAAGCCATGTTCCCCCCTGGTGGGATAAGGCCACTTGAGGGGGAAAAAACCCCAAAAGCAGAGTCCTGTATAAATGTAGAGCCTGATTTGCTGCTGTTTCCTGTTTTGGTTGCTGTCCTCTTGGAGGGAGCAGAGGTACACACTGGACCCCCAAGGCTACCTTGGAGTGCTCCTGTAAACTGATCACAGCAGACAGCCTTACACGGCCCCTGCTTTAGAGACCTTTCTTGAAGTCAATTGCTTTGTTGAAATAACATCAGATATGAGCATGACTGCAAGATGGAGACTGTGATTTGATTGTAAAACATGGTGACAAATCATGTAATATGCAGAAGGGTTTAGGGCTCTATTTTCCGGCAAGTGCATCGCGTGCGGTCAGCCATCGGTCAATGGCTCAAGTAGCATATGGCACACTGGGTGTGGCTATTTTCGGACTAGAGGATAGGAGCGCACATCTCACAGCACGCTGTGCAGGTTGAAAAAGGGCTGGGTTATGCTGAATATTTATCAGTGGGTGTGCTTCAGCTGGATTCAACCATAGCTAATCAAATTAACTCTTTTCAGTCATATTAAGAGCCATGTGCATTGCGACCCGGCATATTGGGTGGACTCGTTTTGACCATGTCGGGCTATCCCGCATCATGTGGTTTAGTGAAAAACGATAGCAGAACACGCCCATTCGGTCATGGTTGGGAAGTCTCCCGCTTGCAGAACGAGTCCACCCACTGTCAATTTCCGACTACTATGGAATCCTAAAGGCGACAAAAGTCACTAATAGGTTTTCTGGATTGTGAAAAATAAAAGGCTTTTAATCATTTCCTTAGCCTCCAATCAGTCTAAATTTAAAAATAATTAGTTTACTCTCCCATTTATCATTTACTGGCTCTTTATTTTTCATCTGCTCACTTCCTATTTTCTCAGTCCTAGCATGCATTTAATCATTTATGTATTTCCAATTTTACCCATGCAACATATCCCATTTTCCTCGCCACATTTATTAGTGACTTTTATCGCCTTTAGGATTCTGCAGTGGAAGGATGATAGGCTATCTATTTTGCATTGATTTACTTGAATGTAATTGAATTAAGAGGTACGTTTTTATCGCTATACGTGCAATGAGAGTGAATATATGCACCAAGTTTGTCATTCTCCTCATTACAGATGGGTGTAAAAAAGAATACAGTACCCCTGGGACCACAGTGCAGTATAATAACAGCCATAAACAATTAAAAACATAAATAAATACAGTAATTAGCCTAATATAAAAAAGACAATGAACAATAAATGCAAAGTATAAATTTTTCCTGCTTGGGGGACTTCCTGCACACATTGCTCGGGAAAGCCCCGAAATGAGCAACTTGCCATACTCTGTGGTGTGATTTGCGCCATAAACGTGATCTCACCTGGTGGGTAGTGCAAGCACGAATCGAAGTCTAATCTTACCTGAAAATTTCATCCCGCTGCACTAAAATTGAACTGGGCTGTTCCCTCTTGACGGACACACCCTCCAACAGCAGCTTCCCTCCCACTTCAGCGCACGGCGAGTCACAAAATTACCAAACGGGCTCCGATGCGTGCACATCCATGATGATACTTCGCCAGTGATGGCTTGCCACCGGCTGGAAAATAGAGCCCCAAATTTCCACATTCGCTGCTCGATCTGGACTGACTCACCTCCACCAACGATTCTCCTCCCGCTTCGGCGCACAGTGAGTCAAACGGGCTCAGGAGCGTGAAAATACATGTCGAAAATGTCACTTTGCCAATGTGCTGACTCGCCACCCGCCATGCGCCAGCTGGAAAATAGAGCCAATAATAAGGGTACACCAGTAGCAGACCTGTACCTTCTAAATGGAAAAAAATTCACCAGCAGCAGGAACTATGGGCTCAACTCCCAGCTCAATGTCCTACTTATTTCAGGAGTTTGTAAAACTAAGTATATGCAAGAACAATGGGCAGATGTAGCACTTTCTTACTAGATATTCCATTATAGATCTACATCACAGGGACAGCACAGGTCTGTTATGTTTTTTTTTGTTGTTTTTGTTTTATTAAGTGGGTAAGTTAGGTTGTGATGTAAAGTGTCATATAATTGTGTGTGTGTATGTATGTATGTATGTGTGTGTGTGAGTGAGTGTGTGTATGTGTGTGCATGT